>DWTF01000266.1:0-13531 GCA_018250225.1 Udranomia kikkawai
GTGCCCGCCGGCTCGCCGCGCCGGCACCGCGAGAAATGTTGGACGTTATGAAAACCATAGCTCACCGATCTCCCACAAATTACAGTTCTACTCACTCTATTCAATCCACTCGTGTCTTTGTTCCGCAATTGTTTATGTGGACATAGTTGTCTACTTACTCGCCGTAATTGTATACAATTGAACAGTTATTGCACGCCCGACTTAATTGAAATAACTAAGCTATGTTTGCTTGTGTTAGTACCTACCTTTATTGGTACATCAAACATGGCAAAATTTATTTGAAATCAGGCAACGGCTGATTTTTCCGGTCTTTTTTTACATTAATACTTTAGCTATTAACTTTAATCATTCCGATAATTGTTACCATACAATTGGTTATGACGTCGACGTATTTATGCAAGAAGATACAAATTATTTTATCGGCTAGTTTATTTCTCCGTCAGAAACTGAATGGCATCGCGAAAAGATAATTGTGATACACGTTGCATCCAGTTTACAAACATTTTATAAAAAATAATTACGACATTCATCTCAAGCGTATGAATGCTTCATAAAAATGTAGCGATAATAGTGTATCGGCTAAAACATTCTCATGTGGATATACCAACTATAATACAAACAACAGATACATTCCGGAACGGCCTTTCTCTTGCCCTTCCGCGCGGCGATCTGATATCGCCGCCTCCGGCGCTCGATTGTCTGTCAAAGTCAAGTTCATGGCCTATCCAACCGACTATTGGCAAATGCCTTTGTAAATAAGTATACGGCAGTTTCGTTTTATCTTTGTTATCGTTATTGCACCGACTGCAGTAATGGATTGACTTTGTGTATAACTGTACTGGATTGGAACACATTTATTCGTATTCAGAATAGCAAATCTATTGGAGGAAGTGAGTAAGTAAGGTAACTTATAGACAGCCGCGCGTTCGAGTTTTTAGATATCGCCAATGATATATAATTAAATTCACATAAAATAAACTCAAAATGGAAAGATTTTAAGGCTTCAGATGGCTTATTGAAAGTATATTTATTTCTGCCGATTTCTTTCAGACTGAAGTTTCTGACGGGCATAAAGAAACTTAAAATAGATTTCCAGTTAAATTTGTATAAAAATAGGAGTAACTTAAGTTACGTTTTGCTATTTTTAGACAAAAATTAGCACTTGTACTGCGTCTTACTACCAAGAAGTCCACTTTGAAGAAAGTTAAATTATCACCTTTTATATAACGACTATGACTTCGTGTTCGAGCATTTCTTAACTGATTTTGATTTTGATTTAACTGATTTGATAGCTGGTAAATGCATTGGGGAGTTTCATATATCGTCATAACTCGTGGTACTTACTTTAAAAAATAACCTTCAAAGTAAATTATGCTAGTGGTTTTATTCCAGGTACTTCTAGGTACCCTTACTTTACTTGGCTCCGTAAATTCGTTTTTTTTGTCCAGTTCCATGCCTTATCCAAATTTTGGTCGATGAGCTTTATTTCTTAACTGTTATTGCTTTAACTAATAATTACTAGAGCTTAGCGTTGAGTGTAGTAAGAGGATAGGCAAGGTCCATTCATTTATGCCACTCGGGCATAAGTGCTACCTTTTGAAGCCAATTTCATTGCTACTCAAACGTTTTACGACCGCGTCGTGTAGGCCCAGTTGGTACAAAAATCAACGCTCGAATATGCTTTTTTTCTTACGGTTTCTTTCGGCTGTCTATTCGTAATAACCCAAGTTGAGATCAGCCTCGATACACAATCATTCCGAGACCATTAAGTATTGTTCTCGACATTTGGCGCGGGGTCGATGACTCGTGCAATCAACTGTTTAGTTGTGTTTGTTTCGCTTTGTCACGAATGCTGCTCAAGATACATGTAGATACATTTATACTTAAACTAACTTTTGCCCGCGGCTCTGCCCACGTGGAATTTGGTCTATCTCTAGTATTGTGACAGACCCTTCCATATCGATTAAAGGAATACAATTTTTCATACAAGCTGCCATCCCGCAGTTTGGGGAGCAATTTCCAAAAAAAATGATCCACTTAATGTTCATTAGCTATAAAGGAGTCCTCATACGAAGTTTTAATACATACTTCCACCCCCTATTTTAGGGGGAGGAATAGAAGGAGACAAAAAGTAGCCTATGTTACTCTCCAGACCTACAACTATCTCCACATAATAACACACACACCAATCCGTTACTCCACTTTGAAAGTGAATGACGGACAAACCAACATACAAACACACTTTCGCATATTATAATATTAGTATAGATAATCTGTTTGTCTTTTCATGTGAACGTCAAGATGTAGGTTGGATATTGTCTTTCATTTGTCAATATTTTTGTCTGGAATATCAGCGGTAAATGAAATGAATTTAAGTTAGCGACGACTTCGTGAAGTTTTAATAGAATAAAGTTGCACCTCTTGTGCACCTATTGCAGTAGAACTTTTTGATAATACTTTGTTAAACATGTTTATAAATAAGTAATTGTGTACAAAGTTTAGAACGGCATCAGTAGGTAAAGGCTATGTGGTTTTTGTATTTTAATTTCTTATGTGAAGGGTGTGTTTTACAAATAATTTAACTTATTTAACTTACCTAAGCAGCGTTCCTTGAGGAGTAGGAAGCATGAGGTTTCTATTTTTCATGTTTACAGATGTTGTAATTTAAATTAAATCAATGTTGATATATTCATAGTTCTAATTTCTATTACAGAGATTCCTTACCTTGTTCTAGATCTAGATACGTATCTAATCTTATGTTCGATGCGTTCATTTTGCAATCTAAGGTCTTACTTTCTAATGGTGAGATCGTGCGAAAGCCCACGGATCTAAGTGAAAATATTGTTAGGATCAAGCAAATATACAAATACAAAAAATACGTTAAATCTCTAAGGCAAGTTCGAATAATTTCTTTGGGTTCCCAAGAACAATCAATAAGGCTCATTACAAGTAATATATACTGTATTGTTTATATCAATGCTGTGCGGAGAGCTTGTCAGATATAAATCTCCGTAGATCACGAGTATTCACGAGGTTGTTAATACGATATTCGTGTCGACGCCATCTAAGGCTACGTACACACTTGACGAGTTATCTCCACGAACGCACGTTTCTAACGTGCCGACACGGCAACTGTTTTGTGCCCATATTTGACCCACGACTTTAGATCGTTTGTAATATATTCCGCTTGTTTCCTTCCCTTATGTATATCTTGGGTATAAAGTTAGTTCTTGTTGATTAGAAATAGAGTATATTGAGTTGTTGAGAAATCGATGACGTTAGCGTATAACCAAAGTAGCGACGCAATCGCCACACGTGTACGCACCCTAAGATATATAGGCACCGTTATCCTATTGTCGATTCAAGTGCACTAAGATTTCCTATTTGTCCGTGTGGCTTTTGTATGATTTAATTCCGCTCGCCAGACAGACAATATCGGTCAGATCTATTTCACGCATAGCTAAGTTTATTCGAGCGCTAGACGAGAATGACTAAAATAGCTGGAATGTTGTGGTTCTCGCCGTAAAGATCGTTATGCAATAAAATTAAATATGAAATTGTCGTTTTATCTTGTTTATAACTCGGTAGATTGTTTGACAGATTCGTTTGTTGTTCATTATGGATTATGTATATCACGTCCACCATGGTACCCTGGGCGGTGTGTGAGTCATGCGCGGGAAACCTTTCTTTCGCCCTTTTAATTAACAGCGAAAGTGGGGAAAATGCGTAAGTCGTTGCCTAATTAAATTCTAATCTGATGTAAAACGACACAATGGAATGTTTTTAACAACTTTCGTTTCGTTTTGACGAATTGTTGCTCACCCTCGCGTTTTTACTAGTAACTTTTTAACACGCTTATATTAGCTTGGGTTGTATCTATGTATGTATGTATGAATGGATGTATGTATGTAACGAATCTTTGACCATGATTTTGACGCACTTTGAGATGTCAGATTAATTTGAAACTTTGCATACTTATCAAGGATTAATGACAATGCAATATTATGGTGTCATCGAGATGACCTGATGATGATGAGATGATGGAATAGGCTGGTGGTGGTGGTGGTGGAACGTTGGAATGCCTACTAGTAAACATATCGATTTTGAGCTCATTACATTCGTCCCAAAATATTTATTTAACACAAAACTGTCCATTTATCCTAATGACGTGGACGGAAAACGTGTTTTTAGTTTTTTTAACTGTTAAATTATTTGTAATTCGTAGTTACGAACTTACCTCCGTGTTGTACAATATAGGTAGTATAGGTGTACGTGAGGCTTAACATTAACTATGGGGTAGTTTCCGCGGCGCTTGATATGCGAGCCCTGATAACACGGTTGGCCACGCGACACTTCTCAACCCCTTGCCGTACGAGGGTTGCTTGCCCTTCCGCCTTATTGATTAGAGCCTCGGAAAAATTAACTAAATATAGTAAACAACTCCCTTCTAACCAGCTATGAACATAGAAGCATATCACTTGGTATTATTCATTATTCACATTTCTTATCATATCACTTCGTATTTCTTATTATTGACTTATCAACCTAGACTCTAAAGCCTCGGAAAAGTTAACTAATACCTACAGTAAAGAATATGCTTGTAACCAGCTAAGAACATAAAAGCATATCAGTTCTAAGCAAGTATTGCTTATTCGATTTGCATAAAGATAATTTATACATGAATTATTTTGGGCTCCATTGAAATAATGCGATAGGTACCGTCATTGATTTAATATGCTTTATGACTACATCAATGCCCGTAAGGCTATTTGCTCAACGGTGAATGTACTTGATCCACTAAGACGTCGTGTTTTACGAGCACATTATAAGAATATACATAGGTAGGTACCTACTCGTGTCAAGATAAATAGGTACTAGCGGGTGATGGACAATTCGAATAATAGAAACGTGCCTCGTACTCTCAGTACCTCTTTGTTACCATTGTACTGTTCTAACGGTCGTGAAATGTGTGTTCGTTTCAGAAAAGCATGTTGCGAAAAGACTGTTCAATAAATAAACATCGTGTTGTAAACAGTTTGCAAGTGTGTTGATACTGACAATCCATAAATAAAAGTTCATTAAAGTTAGATGGCGAGATAGAACTTTTTCTTCATAAAATCCTTTTAATTGTAACGAGATAATTGCGTGGAAAGGGTGTCCCCGCAACGATTCTTCTATGAAGGCTTCTGTTATCTATTAGACTTCTGTGAGTCGTCAGAAGTCATGCAGCTCCCAATAGTAGATACGCATTGTAGACCATAATGGACATCCATAATTCAACCTTGCATAGAAAGAAAAATAAATTCTCATTACTAACCTTTCATTTCGCGACTGATTTAAGGATGATACCCCCAAGGTCGATCTCCGATTTATATCGAACTTACGATTCGTTTTTCACAATTATTGTCCAATAAATGTGAACAGATAAACCCCTGTATTTCTTACATATTAATGTACCTATTTTATGATTTTAAATGTTGCAAGATTAATTTTTATAACACGGTCGAATCCATCGGAATGGGGTAGGCATGTCGCGCGAGTTGACATAAATCATAGTAACTGCTTTATATGGTGGCTGTCATAAAATTGTATGTAGTGGTAACGTTAGAATCTGAATAAGCGCGTTGGTAACGAATGTAAAGGTGTGCAGAATTGCGGTCAATGAGGAACTTGCTTGCGACACTGCACTGTCGATGCCGGTTAGATTGAGTTGTTTGTAAGAGGGCATAGTATGTACCTGCCTCTCGTTCAATCAGATTGTTTTGTACTTGTGGTTTCAGTACGAGGCATGTGTTGCGCGTAATTTACTCTATTACATATTCAGACTATCGGATAACAGTATAGTTCTACACAAGGAAGATACAAAAACATTTGAGAGTAAGGTTATTAAATGTTAAAAGAGGAAGAGTATTTTCTTTAATGTTTTTTTCCTATATTTTCATCTTATGATAACGCGTATAAAACAAATCCAGATGGCAAACATTTGAAGGAAAGGATTTTAATTAGATAAGATAACGAACACAAAAAGCTAATGTTGAAGTTAATAAATAAAATGTAAAAGAAATCATACAGAAACGAGTCAATCAATTTAATACTTCCGATTACATCAGCACGTTCCGTAATGAGTTAGTCATCTGATGCAGTTTAGGTGACAAATGAGAATAATTTGATCAATTCGACCTTCTAAATTTATTTCTTCTGTCATCTTACATTTCTTTGTGGGTTTAGGCCTAAATCTGTTCTTTGTGCTTTAGCTTAACCTAAAGCTGTTTGTTGAACTTGGTTATAAACTAAAAAAAGTCCATTCTATTCCGCACCTTGAAAGCTGAACATTTCTATGTGTGTGACATCTATTGTTCCTTGTCAACAGTTCACATCGCCGGCGGCGGAAAGCGCCGCGTGCGGCAGCAGCACATCATCTTCCACTTCGTCCTCGTCGTCATCGTCGTCATCGTCATCGTCGTCGTCGTCGGACTCGGACAGCGCGGAGGCCGCTGGCGGCTCCGCTCATGGATCCGCTGAAGACTCTAGTGCTGCACTCGCTGCTGCTTGTCAATTACAGGTACGTAGCAAGGTGGCGACGTTGTACCAGTTGAGATGTAAGTGACAGGTCCAAAAAGATGATGTAGGACAGTTCTTACCTCTGAAACGAACACAGAGTTTACGACGGCACAAAATCATCACTTAGACTGAATATGTTGAATGATTTTAATATAGATCAAAATATCGATTGGCCTGACTATAAATATGCAACATTTCACGGCTGTGATGTAATAAACTGAAATAAATTCCTCAGGTCATCGACGATGCGGACCTTGCGGAACTATTTCCAGAACAAACATCGAGCGCGCCGGCGCAACAGCCCAATTTCTCGACCTTTGCTGTTCATAACACAGCTCCGGACAATGACGACAAGTCTATTGTCGACAATGGTAAGTTCAATACATATCTTGGAGTAAAAACTTTCTTTTGGATTATTGTCTTCTAGAATTTAGAGAAATGTTTAGTTCTACTCTGTATAGTGTCATTGGCCATTTGTGTTGTAACATAATGTAACGTTAGGATTATGAAAAGTGCTGTGAAACTAATAAATAATATGTGTTATTACAGGAGACGGATCTAGTAGTGAAATGGAACTCACTCCACAGCTAGTGACGGCGGCAATTCAAAGAGCTACAGCTGATTCATCAGGATCGGAAAACGAGTGTTCAAATTCGGAATCCGTACATCAAACTACGACTCATTATGCGTCTAGTTTGCTTCAACAGTTTGTTGCACAAACACAATTATTGAGTAGTAGTGCTCCATCAAATCCCATAGTGTCAGGCGCGTCTTCAGTATTGTCTTGCGGTATAAATGGAAATTCAATAGACAGCGTGGGCACGATAAGTGATTCTGTTTTGAGCCAGATCAATAATTTGCCTGAAATAACACCTATCACTCCAAACTTCTTAAATAATTCTCAGCATCTGAGCAGCCAACAGACAGAAGAACTCTCGCAAATAAATAAGGTACTAGAAGAAATCTCATCCGTTTCCAATACCGTGAATATATCCCTCCCAAACCCTCCAAGCTTAGAAGATTGTGTTGATAACAACGATTTTATGAATCTTGACATCACACCAGGAGGGTCAGAATTAGGTAGTGCAAATGATTTGTTAAAAAGTTCGCCTATTACTGTAACGGGTACTGATATAAATTCCATTAGTCAATTGGATAATCAAAAATTGGATACAATCAGTACAAATTCAGTTGAATCTCAAGAAGATGTAAAAAATAATATAGTATTAGAATCTAGAAGAAAAAGAGGCCGACCTCGTAAAGTAAGGAAGATCGATGATGGCACCGAATCTCATAAAGAAGACAAATCTGTAGTTAATGTAATTAACGTGTTTCATAATAACAATGATCCCCCTAATGTATCTCCGGATTCTGGAATTTTATCAAATCATAATTCGCCTACACATTCGCCACTGCGAAGACATGAAATAGATGAAACCCATAATAGATTAAGTAGAAGATCTGTTCAAAAGGAGAACAATACTGTTGAACGGAAAAATATGCGGTCCAAATCAAAAACCAGAAACAGAATTCATATCAGATCTGATTCGAGTGATTGTGATTTCCAGAAAAAGAGAATAGAAAATGAAATCAAGCAAATTAAAACCGAGGCGCCATCTCCCGTTCCATTGAAGCATGAACAAAATAAATTTGAGAAAGGTAAAAAGAATGATCGTAAATTAGATATAGCTGCCTTGGACAGGATGTTGTATGCTACTGACAGGGTATTGTATCCTCCAAGGAAAAAAATGGGTAGGAAACCTCAAGCCAAAACGAAAAATGCTAAAAGTACACCAAAAACTTTAAAAGATAAGAATCAGTACGATTCTGCGGACACCGACGAAGAGTCCCTACAACCAAACAGGTCTGTTCTCTCGGGAGTGTATGCAAAGAGGAAAGAAGTCAATAGCAAGCTATCTAATTTGCCAAAAAGAAATAACAAAACTTCCACAAGTGTATGGCGAGATAATCAGAGTGAAAACGAAGCAGCTGGAGACGACCCTTTAGATCCCACGTGGAAGCAAATTGATCTCAATCCGAAATATAAAGACATACTTTCAGGATACAAAAGTGATCACGAATTTAAACCATATAAGAGCTGCAGTAGATTGATTGAATCAGGATATAAAAGTGACTATGGCTGTAGATCCGGGTATAAAAGTGATTGTTACAGATCAGGTTATAAGAGCCAATCTGGTTATAAAAGTGACAAATCAGGTTATAAAACAGATTACAGCGTGAGGAGTATGAGAAGACGAACCAGAAAATTTAAGAAAACTAGATCAGTAAGGGACAGATCGTATTATAAAAATCAAAAGCATTTTGTATCTGATCAAGAAATATTATTGTTAACGAATAAAACTTTTAACAGTTTGACATTAGGCCACAGTTCAAGTGATTCTGAGTGTGAAACTTATGTTCGAAAGCCAAATGCTAATCCTAAGTACATAAGTGTGTGCACTAAATATCCATTGCCATCTAAATACGATTATGGATTCTCTAAGATGAATCAGAAACATATACTGCGGCTTAATTCGTCAGATCCATTCGCACCTGGCCCTGTTTTTAGCGGGTTACAGAGGCCTGTTACCACTTATAATATATTTAAAGTCAGTCATAACAACAATAATACATTGCTTAAATCTCCTACCAATGCCAGTTACATTGGAAGCCCTTTACCAGCATTAAAACCTGTTTTTAGTCACAAATTTGGTATATCACCAATATGTACAGTTGCCAAGTTAGCATCATCAAAAAAGGATGACTTTTTAAAGCAGTTTCCCAGAACCTTGTCGCCAAGAAGTCGCAAATCGAAATCTGGAAATGCACAATATCTTTCGAGCACAAAGAAAGATGCTGCTCCGAAACCCCTTCCAAATATTTTTGAACAAGCTAAGAATAGTTACATTCCAAATAAATCGCTTTCCAGAAATGTTTTTCTTAATTTCAAAAAACCGCATATTAAACCAACATATCATGTCAAAAAACATAGAAGGACTGTTGTTTTGGCTCCTCCTAAAATAAACTTAAATAAAACTGAAAGACCGTCACGCATCACTATAAAGAAGGAAGAAAGTAAACATCACCGGCATAGAAGTAAAAGAAGACATCGTTCGAGGTCAGTCTCTAGGTGTCGTGATTCCTGCACGAATCGTAACAGTGCAGAATCTGTAGATCAAAAATTTGCCCAAGATATGGACAGTCTTATTGCAAATTTTATAAAATTGTGTCAAATAGCACCTAAGTTTATTTCGAACGTTGCGCAAAAACAACAAAATAATTTAGAGAAAGTGCCTTCAGACCCTATCCCTGCAAAAGTAGTTAAAAGAATGTCAAAGAAACGTAAAACGTCAGACAACCAGGAGATAGTTACTCCAACATCTAAAAGAAGGCATAAGAAGTTCCAAACTGAATCGCAGAATAAGGGTGGCAAAGAAACCAATGAACATAAACTTCCACTGAAAAAGAGGCATTACCATATAAACTCTTCAACTAGTAATTCATTGAGCCTAAGTTTGGTTACATCGGAATTTGATGAAAATTCAAAGAATAACATGAACTCTGATAAGTTTTTATGCACGGAATCCAACTGTATGGGAGATATACAAAAAAATGGAGAACCCCCCAAAGGTAAGACCATTCCAGAAAAAACTAAAAAAGGGGATAATTTAAAGAATGCGACTCCACCTCATACTCAAGACACAAAAACTCTGAATTGTTTGAAAGTTAATGATAGTACAACCGAAGATATGCCAGTCAAACAGAATGAAATAAATTCTGAGCTGAACAAAACCAATTCGCTGGTCGGTATGAATACAGTAGAGGACGAACTATCTATACAAAAACCTGCTGCGGGACATTCTGAATTATCTAAAAAGATTTACGAAACATCCGAAAAGTTAAAAGCCATGCATAAAATGGTGCATGATTTGGAGAAATGTTTGCCTAAATCTAAAGATAACGATGGTAAGGGGGAATTATCCAAATCAGAGTCACATAGAACATCCTCACCCAAATCTGAAGCAAAAGCGTCTCCACTAAGAAATTCTGCACCTATTGTAACACCTAAGAAGCGTCATCGATTAGAAGCGGATAAGGTTGCGTCTAGTTTAGACCAAGTTGTGCAGTCGTTATCAAAAAAGCTGTCGGAAGACAAGACTGTTAGCGCAGGTAGTAATAAAGATACAAATCAAGTCAGTTCTAAGGAAGATGTAAAGATGTCTGACAAACTCTCCGATTCGTCGTCTAACGATAGTAACGCAGTTGCAATGAATAATAATAACACTGTTGACCCTCTCAAAAGTATGTCGGCTCGATCTTTATACAAAAGCTCTATACCACCAGCTCAGAAATCAGAAATAATGACTCGAAAGAAAAATAGGCTAGAAGGTTTAACAAGCAATTTGGTGTCAAAAATTAATCCCAGTGCAGCTACTAAAGTTTTGGATACATTGTTGAATAATAATATTCGAAAGTCAATAGAATCTAGGATCCTTGAAAAGGAAAAAGGGAATTTAGATAGTCCGAGTAGAATTAATGAAGAGAGAAGTAAATCTAAGGAGACCACTCAAATGAATACAAGAGCAACAGTTATTAAATCCCCAGTTTCTAAAGGAAAAGTAATAGATGTTAAAAGGTCAAAAGCGACTGAACCTATAATTGAACAAAGCATTGTTGTAAACGTGGACAAACCAACTGGAATTTTTGAACCTTCGATCGATCTAGAGGATCAAATACCTAAATCTTCGATATGTGTGAGCAATATATTACATGATTCGAATAAAGCAAAGACTAAATCTAAAGGAACAGATAAAAATTCCTTACTATCGCGTATAGACACAGAATCTGACATTCCGTTAGCATTAATTTCTGAATCACCTGACCCTATTATAAGACCTAAGAGAGGAGAATCAATAGCTGCGGTTATATCTGATAAGATTCAAGAAACAACAAGTGGGCATAATCTACGACAGCAAAAAAGAAATTTAAACAATGAAAGTGAAGAAACAAATGATAAAAAGAAGAAGAAAATCTGTAATAGTATTTTACGAGAAAGTAAGTTAGTTTTACCTGCTAAAGTATTGATCCCCAAGATACAAACTGAGAAATTGACAACCGAGTCATCAAAGAAACCAAATGTTCCAGCTAAGAAAGTTGAAGTAAATGAAGTCGTAGAAAATAAAACCGTGGACGTAAATAAAAAGAAAACAAGAAGGCGGAAAGCTATAAACAGAACTGGTTTTCCTAGCATTAAGAAAAAGAAAAAGAAAATTGAACAAAGCAATCAAAATATTACATTATCAGATAGCCATTTCACATCAGAAGATAATGATAACTCTGCATTTGAAAGAGTACCAAAAGATGGAGAGGCTATGAGCAGTTTCTTGGAACGGACAATTAATAATAAGAAAACTGAGCTCAAAGTTGTTTTAAATAAAGAAGACTGTCCTAAACAAGGTCGATTAACTGTCGTAGCTCTTGAAAAGTTACAAGGCAAAGAAATTTCAAATACAAATAAAATTGCAACCAGCGTTGATAAGAACTCAAATGAAAAGAAAAATGCATCTATTTTAAGAGCTCCAGCATTACAATTAAAACCTACTAAAGCTGATAAAGATGTGAGAAATCACATAAATAAATGGGAAGTTTTAAGTGAGACTGACAGCATCCCGTCTTTAGCCAGCTCAGTAAATAACGATCCTGAAGACAGCATTCCATTGAGTCTACTAAATTTGAAAAATAGTAAACCCCCTACCCAGTTGGAGAATCTTGAAAGGTTAAAGCGGAAAACTAGAGCAATGTCACCCTCACACGAGATCGAAGAAATATTTTCAAAAAGAAAAATCATTGATAAGGCACCCACCAAAATTGGTTTGAGGCCAAAATCGAGTCTAGCTGTTCTTTATCCGAGTGAAAGACGACTAACTAGAAGTTCTGACAATACACACGATGATATTAAGAATAAAAACAAAAAGACAGATAACAAAAAGCAGGAAGTAGTGGTAGTCGAAAAACCGGCAAAACCAGTGAACGTGTCTGTAAGGAGAAAATCTAGGTTGGTCCAGACTAACAAGAGAATTCGTGAAGTTCATTCAAGTTCACGTGAAAGTTCACTCGATACTGTTGTATGTCGCAAAGTGATTTCAAAGTCACGCGAGCCTTCCACCGAAACCATGCTAGATCACGATGAAAATGATCCGTTGCCGCTTCATGAGAAAGAGATTGATTTTGAAAAGAGCATAGATGTGCTCTCTAAGACTATTATATGTAAAAAGCGAGTAGCTTCCTCCCGCGACGACAGTCCGGCGAGTAGCGTGGACAACAGGGATAAACCTGTAGTGTCAAAGAGAAATCCTCGCCTAAGAAAGAAATTCTTGGTTGCGGGACTATTTTCAGACTACTACAAGGAAGAGTAAGTATTATTAATTTTTGGATAGTTCTTCATAATTTCTTTTGATCAATTTAAAAGTATCAATTTTACAAATATCACAATTCCAATACTCGTTGTATTAATAGAATGTTAAATTCAAACAAATTATCAAGTTGATGAATTCACTGTTATCTACTTTTGTGCCTCTGCTAATATGTTACACCGACTAGTAAGATCATAAAATTTCATGTTTAGCTTGTGCCTTTTTTCGAACAACTTTATATAAAACAATATAAATTTATTACGTATTTGTAGTACAGAAGGGACAATACAATAAATTGTTTTTTTTTCAGTCCAAAACCGGATGGAAAAGGGAAAAATTTAGTAACACAAACGGAATTCCCGCCTGGGTTGTTGGCACCGCCGCCCTACTGCGAGCGATGGGTGCGCCGGCGGATGCAGCACTTTACACTACCCTACGACATCTGGTGGCAGCAACATTACAATCAGCCCGTACCTTCTTGGAATTACAAGAAGATTCGAACAAGTAAATAATAAAAAAATATATTATTTAACAGTATTAACATCATTTTTGTTGTT
>DWTF01000267.1:0-13512 GCA_018250225.1 Udranomia kikkawai
CTTTTCTTGAATCGATTTAAATTAAAATTATATTATTATAATTTATGGTTTAATTTCGCGCGCAACTACAATAGATACGTAACTCATGCGCTTTATATTATCTGATAATAAATAAATAAATTATAGTTCTTAGAGGGCTTTAATTATAAAATTAACTGACTTCTAGATTTTCATGGAACAATCTTTTTTACCGTGTTTAAATCATATTTATAACAAATAATGTGTGTTTCAGATTTTGAAATGAATTATTGTAACGACGCTGACGACAGATTTTGTATTTGAAAATGAAAACAAAACTTAGTAAAGGACAGAATTTATTACAAAATACTTTGGTAATATAACTTCCAATTAAAGAAAAATTAAATTTAAGTACGGAATCCATTTTGTATTCTGACTCAGCGCGCACTTTAGTTAATTTTTCCATATCTTATTCGATTCCCGGAGTCTGACTAGAAATCTGTAGAGTCGATTCACGTGTAATTTTTTTTTTAAATTTTAACACTAATAATTATGATAAAAAAAAACATACGGTATTGTGTTCTTGAGCTTTTTAAATTAGTATGTCTCGTTATGTTTGAGGATGCTGATGGAAATATCCATCCAGGTCATCTTATGGAAACGCACAGTATATGCTCTGAAAAAAGAGTCAGGCATCACTTGCAGTTCTTGTTGAAGTTATAAGATGATTTAATTCATATATTTTCAATTAAACGACATGTAACGTTGCATTTAATAGGCAACAATGTGGAAACACAGACATGAAAAATCATTACGGAAAAAATTGTTAGAATGGAAAAGCAAATTTCAGTTCAGTTGTTTCTAAAAGATAATTTAAAAAAATGTAAGAATACATATGTATATATATCTGCTATAAGGCATATGGTTAAAAAAACTTAAAAAAATGTACACCGTTTTTGTTTAAAAAACCAAATAAAATAATCCTCGACTCCACAGCCGGCGCTGTTCTTTCACTTACAACACTTTGTTACGGGCCGGCGGGGGTCGTTTATTTGCGCGATCGGCTCTCACTGATTTAAACCGCGTGTGTCTTCGGTTCGATTCCCGGCCGGGTGCGCCTCGATTGCACACACGCCTATCTGATCCATACACCAGCGATTCTATGCGGTGTACGCGCCTTTATAGCTTCAATCATAGAGTTGAATGTATCAACCCTAAGGAACGGGGTACGTTGGTTTATGTTCCTACAATTTCAGTCTAGACCAGATAGGCGTCAGACAGATTTTAATGTAAATTATAATTGTTGTAGATTAACCAGTTTTTAAAGCACTTGTCCAATTATTAAGTGATTCGGAGTATGTGGCGGGGGCGTGGGTTAATAGATTTTTTATCTCGCAAACTGGATTACAGCTGAGCCGATTGCTATCGATTATCGTTAATAGATTATCGAGAGAGGAACTATTTATGAGGCCAAAAACTTTTGTTAAAATTTACTCTTAATACGATTACAGTAATAAAGATACTACCAAGATACTAACAGAAATAATAATTCATTTTATGTGATCTTATTACAAATGAATTCACATTTTAAAAACACAAATTCACATGTTAAATTACGAGATTTGAATTGAGTTACTTCTTCAGTATTCTTTGTGAACTTTTAAAAGTCGCGCCTAAATATAAAATCAGTCATCCTATAGTACTAACTTAATCAAACTTAAACAAAATCTATGTCCTGTTAAATTGCTTTCAGTTAAGTTGTTTTTGTATAATATCTCTATTTTAGACAATATAGCATTAGTGTCACATAGGAACCACGGCTGGTGCTAACCTGGCATCAGCTAAACTGCATTCACTGCTTCAAGTTAATTCAAGTGTGCCATCTATATGGCCCTAGTTTAATTTAATTCATTAACATTATTAATTGATAAAACTAAACATGCACCACATAACAATACCCCTGTTATGAGGTCACTAAATAAAAAAGAACTAATTACGAAATGTTACCCCGAGAGCATCTTAAAATAAATCTCAAAACTCCGCCGAGGGGTCTTTTTAAATTTTATAATCCGAGGCCACTGACCCCGCGGCCTATTGTCTCAGGCCACAAAGGGCGTTTTCGAAAAACGTCCAAAAAATACAAACGAAAAAAGGCTCAATATTCCGTCATTGTGAGGCTGTCATTGATCATTTTTGAAAAAAACGCCAAAATTCCAGCGTTTAAATTGAATTTGGACCGAAGAAAGGCATAAATAAGGGCACAGACAATGTTTTTCGTGGTTTCTTACTTTCCGTGGCCTTTTTTGTTGGAGGTCCGGCCTTATCGGAACCCGATGCGGGATTAGGACGTTTTTAATTTACAATTGTTATGAATTATTCCTTTTTTGTGGCATTTATGTTATTAAAGGGTTCGCTTTTTGAGTTTTATGAGAGGAAATGGTCTTGATCCGATTTAACTTTATGTTTCTGTTGAATTTGAGTAGATTCACAAAACTTGTGACTTCGATTCTTTAAGACAGGATTAGAGAAACGTCTATACATATATAGTTATGAGGAATTAGGTTCGAAATTATACCTTTACGAGTACAAACTGAAATATTCCTCATCAAGTTGCTCCAATACAGCAAAAATTAGAGGCAACACTTTTCTTTGTTATACTCATCACTTTTATTTCGATTTTTGAAGGCGTACAAGACGACTGCTATTTATCGATAGCACCCGTATCCTTGGGGCATAGCAGAGTGTAATAATGCTAGTTGTAACACACATTGAAACACTATTTCTTCGTAACTAATAGATCCACTGTAAGTGCATCATACTTTCGTCAGCAGCATACTAGTCAAGAAATTTAAAATTTAGCATGAATGAAGAGAAAGGATTTTGGTATCCGTATCCCCAGTTGCACCACATCGAAATCGATGCAATCGATCAAGTACATCGAATCGATGCAAAATCGCATCCGACCAAGTCTATGTAAACGAATCTATAAATGATCTAAAATTCTAATTTTCATTATTTAATCTAAAGTTTATTTGGTTTTCTCCTCTTTGTGGATGTTAGGGTAGCTATTTGTGTCAGTCTACTACTTATTACATACATGTTCACTACAGAATGCATAGGACGCCAAAATATAACGGAAGGCTTATATATGTCCGATAACCTACCTCTTACAACTAGCCAAAGGTTCTTGTTACACTATAATTAGTTTTTAGAGAAAAAATAAAACTATAGAGTCAATATCAGTAGATAAATTATCGCATCTCGATTTTGCGTAAGGCGATCTCTTTCTATAAATACGCGGCAGCGACAAAGGGTACACTAATATACAAATGCACAAACATACAAACGTACATCTACAACAATGTTCTCTTATTTATAAGTAAAATATATCGTACGACCGCGAGATCGCGCTGACTTCACCCATACATATGAATTTTATGAATCGGGCACAGAGGTGGCATGGAGCGGTTGATAACACTAATTTAAGTCATAGAGATTAATTTCAATTTGACCCATTTGCGAAAAGAAACCACGCGGAATGAAGATTTAGTATTCTCTACCACGTTGAACACTGACCCTGACTGTTGACACACCTTTGAAAACGTATGTTATGTAGTTTTTATACATTCTTTAAGATATCAATTTTAATTTGAAAATGCACATAATGATTTCAAAATATAGAAATTAAAATAAACTTAGGGCTAAATTCCCTTGATATGTAGATAGATCAGCTAGCCTTTAAGAAACTTTATTACTGTGTTGTTTCAACTTGATTCCTAACAAATTATTTGCTAATTATATTATCAAATGTTTACGACGCAATAGATATAGATACTTATTGTTATAAAAATTGCGTTGTTTCTCGGATACGAATAAACTGTTTGAGTACATATACAATTGATTCGTGTTCTTCTCTCTCCAAACTTCGTAAAAATTACTACACATTTTTTTATATTACAGACCAAAAGACATGACATACATTTAAATTTAAATAGAGTTGTTTCCTTAAAGAACGAATTAGTGTGAATGAACAATATGTCCGTATGTCTTTCTTTATTTTTTTTACGACCTTATTTTAAAAATGACTAATTAAACTAAAAAAAGACTAAAATATGGCACACTGAAAACAACCCCAGCCTTTGTCGTAAGACGTAAGAAATGCTACACGCATACACAACTTACCATCCATTATTTCAGTTTAGTACAGATTTAAGTTCGTTTCGTCTCAAGCGACGCGCGCTGCCCGCGGCGACATGCTTCGATTTATGCCGATACTTGATAATTAAAAACAATCCGCCATATTGCTTTTTGTCTCTTTTATCCCCGTTTTTGTGCGTCCCTCATTTGATTGTCTTGGTTTTGCCCTTTTTTCAGCTGTTCTTAAAGGCTCGCTTGCATTAACGTGCCTATCCGATCGCCCGTTTCGCTCGTATCGGCTGCGACGTTTTAATTTATACGTTTTATTGCTCTACCATTTGTATGTACGCATGCGTGTATGTATGTATGCAATGAAAACGCATTGTCGATAAAAATGGATTTCGTGTTTCGTGGATCTTTTACGCTGCTAGTTCGGGATTCCAAAGAAACGACTAGGTAATTGACAAGTAGATATTCTGATTTTTGCTTGCAGAGATACTATCTTTTACCAATTCTGCTCTGTAGTGTGTACCAGTCGAAGAGTGTGGGGAGGTTGACACACATTTTTAGATACGTTTCAGGAATAATAACACATCTGCCTTTAATTCAGAAGCTTGTTTCATGTTGAGATCGCAGATGTCCATGGGCCATTTGACCATGTAACATCAGTAGTTTAGGTAGATTAATCCAGTGATTAAAGTTTGTAACCTCCCACTTGTATTCATTTCGTTTAAGGATTATTAAAAACAAAACACGCTAAGGAAATGTAAGCAGTTAAGCAGTCCTAATAAAGATTCAATAATTAATAGTCTGTGTAGCCCAATTAGATTTTTTTATAGAATCTATACGATCTTCATCATGTATACTATTATGAATAACACTAATAGTATTCTAAATAAATCATTCGACGCCTGCCACATATTCTCATCATCACTCAGGGTTGACTGGTAGAGAATTCCTCCGGGCACTAAGTTTACCCTGTGTAATCCTTAGTTTAGGGTGCTATAAAAAGTCAAATAAATACATAAAAACAGTGCTTTGAATGACAGGCTTTAATTTCAATCCTGGAGTAAGGACGTATCGATGTTCCCAGAGTTCTAGGATGTATTAAAGTTCGCGGTCGGCAGTGACACTAGGAAGCAACTTATAGAGTTAATCGATTATAAATGATTAACTTATTAAATTTTTTCAAAGTTCTCCCATTAAACACCATTGTGTTTAATGATAATTCTCTAAAAAGAGATCGAATACTTATTTTATATTAAACGAATGACATTAACCAAAAAGTAGTATAAAAGTGCAATACTTTTATACTATTTTTTTCATAAAAAAGATAACACTTTGTCATGACCTTTGACATTATCTGTCAGAAAATGTATATCTACCGTGAACATAACTTACCTTTATGTCATTTTGACGTTACCGTAATAGCCTCATTTAAACCTCCCGATAACGAACATCTATTGTGAAGCAACGCTTATGTGAACCCAAAAATCAATATTGACCCTCAACAAAGCGAAATTTTGCACTTTTTTAAAATTGGACACAAAAACTTTTATAAAAAGCGGTCCAGGTGCTATTAAAGGGTTGACGCGTATTTCTGTTTCGTTCTAATCTGAAGTAAATATTCTACCTCTCGCTTTAACCCTTTGACGTGGGGTTGGTATTTTTTTGGGTCAAATCTCATTTTTACTCCGTTGAACATAATGAGATATTGTATTTCGGTTCGTTCTTTGTCAGTTTGAAATTTTAGAATTTGGTTGAAATTATTTTGTATGCGTCTGTTTAATCAAAGTGATTTTTACGTAGTTATTATGCTTAAATAGCAGTTTTGACTTCAGTGGTAAAATCTCCTTAGTAATAAACAATTGAGTATTGATATAGTAATTGCGAGGCCGAATTCTTCGGACTGGGTTCAAGTGACAAAGTAAGAAATTGTAAATCTCTGTTTAGTAGTACGAATAGAGCTTAATGGTCCTCAAGAATAGATTAATTGTTAAGTAATCAAGAGTAACATTAAAGTTCCTCTGAGAAGTTTCACCTGTAAAATTAATAGTATAAAACTTAAATGACTAAATAGTAAAAAAAACCTAGATGTCTTATAAAATAAATGACATGACAAAAATATATTCCCACAACCAGTCACTGCATCACAAGCCTCCTACGGATTAAAGGGAAATATTCATAAGTCAAATCTAATTTCGGAATTAGAAAACGTACGCATAACGGAACGTCTCTGTAAACATGACGGCTTAAAAAGCTTCAATTGTCTTCCATGAACCAACCGAGGTGACTAACTCGACGCCCACGCAAGATCCTAAATAACAAACGAGAAAAAATAATTAAATAGAATTGTAATTGTGTAATATGCGCTCCGCCATCTTTTGAACATCTGTTATTGTCAACACACCTGAACGTAAGACTCTACCCATCCCATTCACGTGACTCCTAATTTGGTAAGAGCGAAAGAGATAGCCCCCAAGAATCAGCTCTAGTGAGATGTGGAAGTGACAAAAAACTCACGCTTCCTGTGTCTTTCGTATCATTTGAAAAAGGAATAATGTTAGCATTAGCATAGTACAACTAAATCTACACATGAAACCATATAGAGGGTAATTTTCATGCATTCATAACTCTTTAATATTATTGTTAATGAATTCAGTTTTATTATGAAATAAATATGAGTCAATTAAATCAATAATAAATGTAGTACATCGAATAATTAAATGTTATACAGAATGCTATCTACATACAATGTAAAGTAATTTTAAATACTTGAAAATTTGCGTCAATTAACATAAAGAGGCGGCTATCTATGAACAACTATTTCTTTAAACAACAAAAAACAACATCAACATTTATGAAATAAATTTAAAAAGTATTTATTTAATAAGTAACAAAGAATGAATCAGCTTATCTCAAAACCTAACCTTTACTATGGCAGTCACTGAGTTTTGACGTATTCCATACAATGTGGACTTTTTAACAATTCGAAAATAGAATGTTTTTAACTTAACCCTTCCATATTTGACAAAAAAGAGTTTTTATATTTAGAGCGCGACGCAGCCGGAATGAGAATTTAGTTCTTTTGAATTTGGAAACAGTTCGAAAATGGAACGTGTGTTCGAACTTAGAAATGTGGATTAAAGTAACGGCTTTCTTTTTAGACTTTGGTTTGTGTTTAGACAACATAATTATTGTCATGCAGTCAAACATGGCATAAATTTTATGATCTTTACAACTAAAGAACGAGCTATTTTGTTTGTAAAAGGAACGATTTAAAATTTTAAACATGCCTAGACTATATAATGCTTATTAGATAATAATAAATCATAGTATGATATACGATAACTTTAGAGAAAAACAAGGTAAAGTAGGGTAAGCCGAAAAAATGGAAACTTAATCCAGGAAGTCACATTCGCTACAATGCTCCGAAATACAATGTTACATCTTACCACTATAATTCAAACTTATCTACAATCACAAATATCAGATGTTGGTACAGAGATCACACGATATCGTAATAAAACAACCCTTTGGTATTCTTCAAAGGACTCAGAAAAGGGGTAATTTTGGAAATAAGCGCTCGCTACACGGTAATATTTTGACAAAACTACAGAGTCATGTTACACCCGGCTGAGGATAAAAAAGTAAAAAGACATTTTTTCTTTGTGGAGAAGACAGATTATGTTTTTGTGTGTGAATAAGTCTTGCAATGATTTTTACCAATTCTTTACTTTTTCTTACGTTGATATTATTAGGTTTTTTTTAAATATTTTTATTCAATCCTAACATCTGTGTACTATCGGCATGATCGGATCATAACGATCATAAATGTCTCGTTACTAATCTGGATAGGAAAATTAAAAATATATAATGAATTCTGGTAAGCTGAGTTAAGTATTCAACTAAGCTGGCAAGCTGTGAACTAAGAACCCCGAAGTTACCCCGAAGTTTCTTAACCACTAACTACTTTATTTGTATTGTATTCGCTCAGAAAAGAGATTCGCTTATGTATTACAAAATAAAAAGTTAATAAGCATTTTCTATGCAAGTGCTACATTCTATACCGCTTGAAAGTTAAAAGGACGTCATAGTTACTATCTAAATATGTTTTGCAAAAGAAAATATTTATCATAAAGACTACTACCAATCTAGAAAATCGCATAATGACTTGATAATATTTAGGCACTGTAGTTAATTTAGAGGTGATATCGTCAAAGTATCTGTAACTTGGGGCATTTTGGTAGCAACCGAACTCGTTAGATAACAATTTAGGTTTTTCAAAAGAATCAGAAAAACGGAGACCAGTATCTAACAATGTTGCAGATACAATATTTTCTTCTTACATTTATACGAAGCCGCTTATTCGATTACATAACTTTAGGAGAATTTGATATTGTTTTTGTTCGTTTAATTAAAATGTCAGCCTATAGGATTTGGTACTCACAGAATTCAGAAAACTTGGGCTGTAATTTTAGGTTCTTTGACTTCTATTTTTTTTCATTTATAACCTTAAACATGTACTGTATACATTATGTTCCAGCCTTGCATTTTGTATGATTCTGCGTTTTACAAATGTTGTCATCCGTTTAAAATCGCTCTCGACAAATAGATGAAAGATCATTCGGAGAAACTCAGCGAAGAGAATTGTAGGAACCTACATATATCTTAAAATTATTCAAAAGCAGAAAAATGTATGTATGTATCCGCTAATCTGCATCGGTATATATTTTATATATACATATCGGTTATTAATTTAAAAATACTAAATTGCTGTTAATATTTTGTAGGAAAGAAAATAGGAAAAACGAAAGTACCAAATGTAATGTAAATTAGAATCACTGTATTAGATATTTCGTGATCGATTCTAAACAAGAGTCAACTAAAGTTTACAATAGACCCGTTATTACTCCTAGAAAATTGCTATTAGAATGAAAAAGTTACATCACGAATATGGATAATGTTTGCACTATGTGACACAAGCATACACGAATATATGTACATTGTATTAAATATTTTACAGCGAATAAAAATTCCCATTTCTATTAATAACTCTATCTCGCTCTTTTAAAGCAAAACATCGTCCCTCCTTCTCTAAAGCTAAAATGTAAGGCAAAAATGTTTGCCGCGCTTTTGCCGACATAGTTGTCAAAAAAGAAATGTCAGTTTTGTTTAAATTTTTAAAATTAATAACGCGCGGCTACCGGTGGATTTTTGAGCTGCCCAAGCGTTTTAATTAGAAATATTTTGTGATTTAGGCTGTATTTTTTGTCGCTGTTAAAGGAAATCTGTCCATAGCTATTCTCGTTACGATCGACGGTATTTTGTGGATTTATATTATATAATATATATGTTATATAGGTATGTGTTATAGTAAAACATAAACAATAGCAAGGACTTTTATTATTTATGGTGATAAGAAACTATGTATACAGATGCCAGCTAAGAGCAGCAACAGTGGTACAACTGCGATGATTGACAGAAGTGTCTCATGGTAAATTTATTGAAATGGCATCTATCTACGCATGCATACTATTTAGATGAAGCAACGTGTCTATAACCAACATTTAGTATGAGCCGCTTCATACTCAAAAACAATTTCTAATCTTAAAAAAATAAAGCTAACTCTTCCACGCGGTAGAGTCGGTTCAATCAACGTTTACAAACAATTAACAGGATTGTAACCGAATAATTATTTTCGATCGGCACAAGCGTATAGCAAAAAGCAGCAATAATGCTACTATAATAACAAAAGTGACAATTTTGTGCTTACTCGCTTCGGACGGCGGGCGGACGCATCGAATTTCCGAAAACGTGCGTTTTTTGCGCGCGCGTAATTTTCGGAAAATCCGACCGCGTGCCGCCTGCTCAGTAGAGTGACTATGCGGATAGAATGAAGTGGGGTTGTCCGGCAACTATTTTTTAAAGTTACTTAAAGAAAATGTTTGGCTAAATTTATGGTTGGATAAATAGTGAAAACTGCTGTATTACTAATCATCTAATACTACTTATTTATGGAGTTGTGTTAAAATAAATAACTAGATAGAGAAGGTGCACAGAGTTAAATTGAAAAAAGTATAGCAAAATGCCGTTACTTATTCTTTCATGTGATTGCATTTATAAAAATAGACACCAACTTTCGGAAAATCTTACTGTTTATTTTGTTAATTTTTAACGGAAAGACAGTTTTTACTGTCTTTATTATCTTTCCGTTAGTATTAACGTACCTTAATTTTATAATTTATTCCTTCCATAGCTTTGTAGAATTAAAAAAAAGATTAATTCCGATATGAAGCTCAGATCTCTTGCTTCGATTTTTTTAATATTACAACATATTATAAATAACATAAATCATATTATCAATAACAATTTATGTAATATTGCAGAGTTGATTGCACATTGTACAATCCTTACATATCCCTGTAATATGGTGACCCTACCGCTAAGTCGAAACCATAATTATACCTATTTCGATCGTCGACTTTTTCGCCGACACACTTTGAAACCGTGTATTATTTGCGAATCGGCCGAATTGCGACCACGATCACATATTGTGGGGACGTATGAAAAATATTTTTGGAGACCGAGTAAAAACGGAGGTATTTAAATTTTTGGACCTTTGGTGGCATCGAGATACGAGGTGGTATTTTGTCGAATGTATAAAATTCTTTGCGCCTTACATTTTATTCATGGCACCATTTTTATGTTACATTATTCTCTCTTTCTCTCTCTTGGTCTCTTCCTGTCTCTCCTTCTTTCTCTTAATAATGAGCAAAGACCACACTTATATACACTGCTTCAGTAAAATGAATATTTCCCAAACCATTATAATATAGCCCATAGAAATGTATGAGAAAATGTCATTTAAAAACAACTGCTTGACTTCCTTAACACATGAAAAAGTGTTTAAAATCAAAAATCTATAGATGGCTCATCCATCCTTCTTATCCAATTTGTTGCTTATAATTAGTACAAAGAAAAATTTTAATACCGTTTTTCTTTTAGGTCCTAGACTGATTTTCTTAGTGACCTTCATTTAATTACAAAAGTCACTTGAGCTATTTGAACTAAAAATGGCGGTTTAAAATTAGGTTATCAGTTTGGTAAGAAAAGGGAGTTATGGATTGTACTTCAAATTAAATTAGCTACACAATCGTTTGTATTGATTTATTATATTTATAATTGAACGAAGAGAACAAATGATGATTTGATAAATGAAAGTAAATAATTAAAATATCAAACATGAAATTTCATCTTATCGCCGCAAAATTATTTCACATATGACTTAGAGATACAAAATAAAACGACAACGCAAATTAAATTTTACGAGTAAAACTTAAAAGAACAACATATTTGTAGTAAGAATCATTGCCATTTATACTACGCTTAAATTAATTTTTAAGAAATTCGCATTCTAACACCCATTCTTTGGTACGGGTCGATGTGACCCACCTGCTAAATCTTAACGCAGACAATACAAATGAGCACAATAGCGACCCCGGGACCCCGACCCTCTGCTTTTCGCGCAAAAAATAGTTGCAAAAAAGCGGAAAGATGGCAAAGGTGTCTCAATTTTTAGCAAAAAACCATCGCTAAGGTTAAGACCCATGGGAAAGAGTTAGATACGGTTAGACCTTTGCGAACGCGATATCTTCCGTATTTTTTACGATAACTGTTCGCGAGGGTCCCGTTGCCGATTGTGCTGTTTTTAAAAATCACGAATTTCACCCCTTTATGGAGCAGATGATGTTGCGTGAGATAGTTTTTTTGTGGCCAAAATGCTTGAGTTATAGCTGTTTGCAGTAATTTGAGCTTTTTATAGATTCTTTCCTAAAGCGGAAGGATTTTGAACGTTTGATAACGGTTTTCGTGAAATTCAATACGGTAACTTTTGGGAACATTTTTAAATCGACCATGAGAACTTTTAGTATAAATATAGTAATATTTCTAAACTGAAATATATTAATCAAATAAATGTCAAGCTATCAGCTGTCAATTGTCAATGAAATTGATGCTAAAAAAAATCAGTATTCAGAAATGGCTTCTTTGAGGAGCCCGTCTTCGCCTACCGACGGATATAAAAGGTTCAGTGATGATTTCGCAAACTCCAGCATCAACAATTACGGCTCAAACGTCACAAGTAAACGAGAAGCTATGATTTTACCATGCACAGTAGCCGCAAACATATATGTACGCTTTTGTTGTTAACAATACATTTGTGATGCATTTAACATTTTGTTTAATTTCTCACCTGTATAGCGTTAGTCGATTTGCGATCCAGTATTTGCTTCGAGATCAATAACTCGTGATGCCATAAAAGGGATAACGGCGCCGAGGATGACTCATAAGCAACATAACACTAACCTATACGCAATAAACAATACATATTAGACGCTCGACCCAATTACCAGTAGATGGCTTCAGTGAACAAATTTGCGAATCTCTGCATGTCGATTAGATGCTTACGCTGCATGCGGCCGCCACTAGTTTAATGCACATTTTTATTGTAACCAGTTTGATCCTGCTTCATCTCAATCACATCACATATTGATGGCAGAAATACTAAAACTGTTCTCTATGCACACAATTTTAAAACTTCTGCACTCCTTTTGATTATTACATTAATATTAAGTAGATCCTGTAATAAAAAAAATCTGTTGAAAAATCTGTGGCCTGCTATTGGACTTTTCATATGTACATATATATCATGTGTTTATCATGCATTAGATATTTTACAATTTAATTATAGATTTATTGCATATTTATTTATAGCAACAAGTTATCCAAACGAACGAAGAACAAAGTATCGTACATTTTCAAGGATGTATTGAATCTTTGTATCAGTTTTATCAGTCTACTGTTTGGTATCTTATCAACCAGTGCCATTTTAACAATTGGAGAACATTTTACAATTTTCAAAAAATGATTAATTTCTATTTATCAAATAATGTTGTATTGTAGGTACATGTAAATATATATTTATTGGTTTTTTTAATATCAAATTATAAATTAGATATTGGAATATACCAGTGTCGTAAAGTATTACTATAAGTACATGTTTGTGTTATAACACCAAATGTTTCCTTGCTCTGATGCTATCTTTCCCACCTGTATGATAAAACTTTTTTCTTATTTGATAGTCTTATAGTAGATTTTGAGTGAAGATTTCTTTTTTGTAGTTTTCTTTACAAAATATGTCAAAAAAGGGACATATTATACCAGACAAATTATATGAATTCTTAAGAGACCAATGGTATTCTTTAAAATCATGTAAGTGTTTGTTTGAAAACTAAATAATATTTTTTTCCTTTTTAGAATAGTTTCTCGTTGTCTCTGTGAGTACCTTACTTTATTATTAAATTTTTTTTATCCATCATAGTAATTCAAGCCAGATATTGAAAAAATATGTAATTT
>DWTF01000268.1:0-13509 GCA_018250225.1 Udranomia kikkawai
TGCCATCCGCCCCGTTATTCACAAAACAAACATTGTTTTGCCGGTACGTCTAGCCATAAACTTGAGTAATACGTGAATCATGGCTCCCTGAAACTGTGATATAATAGAACTTATTGGAGATTTCCGCTCTTTTGTTACAGGTAAGTCACAGACTTGCAATACGTAGTGATATGAGGTATCCTGCGATACGTAATGCGGTGAGTATTATTTCTTTTCTTATAACCGTATTTCCTTGCATAATGAATCACTGAATTTTTTTAACGTACGTGGTAGCGTTTTTAACATATCAGTCTTGTTATGTGCAAATACAGGTAATGTAATAGGTTTTGAATTGAGGGTGATAGAGATATCCGGAGTCCAACCGTAAATGATTTTGAAGAATCACCGCTACACCTTTTTCTGCCTTATAACAGCAGTGTTCGTGCTGCTGTGTTCTGGTTTGAAGAGTGTGGTCAGAGAGACATAATTAATCGAGGCGTTCCAACTTAGTCCTTAGGAATATCACCGCAATTTTAGTTGACCTAAGAAAGAATTTCGATTCTGATTCTTAGGTTGACTGCAGATGTCCATGGGCGGCAGTGACCACTTATCATCAGGTGGACTACATACTCGTTTGCTACCACAAAATCATATAAAAAAGCTTAAAACTACCTTGAAACAATCAATCTAATCTGTTTTGATTTGAGATATTTACATTCGAGTAATAAAATATAATTTAATGGACAAGAATTCATTGCAATGTGAATTAATAGTTTTACGGTTCCTTGGAGGAAATCGAAATAGTAATAACGTAGTACTTAGTATGGCCTATTATTATTTTAATGTCAAGAATGGCTGTGAATTAAATTGAATTATTTATGCGAGGTTGACAGGGATTAGGTAATGATTGTAACATTACATTAGTGTCTACTATTATTGTATTTACTATCTTCATTACCCTTAATAAATAAGATATTTATAGACTTTGTCAAACAGTTTTAATATTTCATATCTTTTTGCGGTATATTATAAAACTTGCACAATATGTGCTAATATTGCAATAAAATTGCAAATCGCTAATATCTTTACGATAAAGTTTAGGTTGTAAATTTAAAAAGTAATACAAACGTCATCCATCAATATAAAATATCAACATTGATTTAAATGTACCTGGTAATCCTATTAAAATATTAGGTAAAATGTTATTAGTACATACGGAAATAATGATAGATAATCTAAATATTTCAGATAAAGTAAACATTGCGAATAGTGGGTAAGAAACACATATAGGGCAATGTTAAATCTAACTGCATTAAAAATAAGAATGTTGATCAAATATGCCTTTATACTCTTTTTTGATCAATATTCTTATTTTTGAACAGAGTAAGACTTAAGCTTAGCCCTATTTAAGGTTTTACTCTTCATAAACCTTAAACAAATATCATAAAGTAAGGCCGACAAAGAATAGGGCTCGGTCTATCAATACTATAGAATATTATCATTAGAAAAATAGTTTTTATCAATACGCAGAAAAGTTTAAGTAACATTCCGTACATACCGGTCATTGCGTTATCTGACAACTGACTAGATAAGATTATTGATAGACGTTTGTTTCATCATACCTGGCTTTGTTTCCTCCATAATAATGCAATTTGTTGAGGAAAACCACTTCCGAATAAAACCAATGAACAGTGTGAATCGTTAACCGATAACATAGATTATTTGAAACGTAATGTTTCAAGTCTAATGCAAGATAAATTGTCTCGTCATAGTGATTTGCTTAATCTACAGCACCTCGATTTCACTGTAAAAAATGATGGCGTCATTTGTCATTAAACCATATTTTTTATGCTTTTTTATAAGAAAAGTAAACAAGTGAACTGTATATTGCGGTTATTGGAACGAGGCTCATCTAGTTACTAAACACAAGGACAAAAATCTTTGGCGTAATATTCCAATGTGTAGTGAATAGAGACAATAGTGATAAGGGATGACCCTTTTTATCATACTCAACTGCAAGCTATACTATCTCATCTAAATGAGTGAACTCACTCATTTTATGGCGGTAACATCGAGGGCGTATCAAACTATTTAAATCTTAAATTCACGATGACATTAATGTTAAAATTCAGGTCAAAAAAATTGTTCCCTTTGTCGCCCCCGCTCTAGACTTGCACCATCACCAAACATCTATTTGCATAGCAAAGCCCATGTATGATTACAATAGATGGCATCATTCACATCCCGTCGCCGCGTTACTCTATCCCAGATGTACGCTTAATTGATTTTTTAATCTCATTGGTATCCCACTGACGAGTTTTTGTACCACCAAAAACGTGTATGGAACTTTTATCTCCGATGAAGAATGGAGATAGCCCCTCGTAATATGTTGTAACATCATACGAGGTAGATACGATCATTAATCTTTTTTCGTATTTAAACAGTTCGGTATAATACGTTTATAATCCACTGATTTGTATGAAAATCACGTTTAAATCCGCAATTATAACGGTTTGAATAACCCTTACCAATTTGTTATGTTTTAGTTAACTATAACAGGAAATGAGTATGTAGTATGTCCACCTGATGGTAAATGATCACTGTGGTGAATGGACATCACTTTAATCAACCCAAGACAGCTTCGGAGTTATTTCTTAGGTGAACTACAAATCCATTGCTATCCATGCGGATTAAGTTGAAACGCCTCGGTAAGTGCGTCTCTCTTACGTATATCTTGTAAGATCTAAGGCTTTCTACCTTTAAGACGGAGGGGTGCCTCATGAATCGAACCACCATTTTCCAGTTTACTTCTAACAATATTACATATTACTTCTCCTATAAAAACGTACATAATACACCTTTACAACATATGCATCTTCAAATCTTTCCACAACCCACGTACGAACGCCACATTAGGTCACGAACTCACGAATTTCCTCGAACAACCGATAAGGGCCAGTGCGCACGGGCGACAATTGCCCGCTGTCCATTGTTCGTGATCACTCGGTCCAACGGCCGCGTAATTACACGCTTTGCTACGCGCAAATTATTGCGCTAGCGGAGCTGTGGAGTGGCTTGCCGTTTTTTTTTTACGTAGCTGTGTAGCTACACGTTCAAAGAGTAAATCTACATTTATATAAGCGTTTTTTAAATAAGGAGTAAATCTCACATACATTTAAGTGCCAAATGTGGAAGAAAAAGATCAATATTTACGCGTTTTTTTAATTAGGTATTAACATATGATGATATGGTCACAAGTGCTTATGTTATTGAGCTGAACCGTCTAATAAATTAGTAGATGGGTGTTCCCACCCATCTTAGAATAAACATTTGTGGGTATGTTGCTTAATAGTAATAAAATATATTTTATTGATTATCATTACATCAGACATCAGATTAAAGGATTGAAATGCAGGCCTAAATTCTAGTACCAGTATATATTTGATGATATATTATTACATAATAAAATTTACGGCCTATGACCGAAATTACTAGATTTCTATCTAGTAATATATCCGAAATCTAAAAAAATACACTGAATAATCATTTACATTTCTAACAAACTACGATTATAGCTTTAAATAATAATTAACGCACTTCCACTCCGCTTCCACACAAAACTGACTAAACACAGTTAGTCATGTGTCGCCGCTCGCACGCAATGAGCCGTGCCGTCTGTTTTGCCCTAATTGCGATCAAAGCGAGCGAATTTCCAAACAACTGGTTACTAGGTGGAATTAATCGAAAACCTCGTCGATTAAATACTTAATGTACCCATATTTCGTATGACATTTCGTTATAAATACAAAAAGACGGATTTAAACAGAAGGAAAGACGTTTTAGTTTGTCTAACTGACGTTTGCAAATTCGAATGCAGGAAAGACGTTTCAGTTTGTCACACTGACGTCCTTGTGAACGTTCACGAGTAAATCTTTGTGAAAAACGTTTGAGTTTATCATGCTGTTGTTTACAGACCATAATGACATTCTTTTTTCTATATATTGAAGATACATACCGTCTTATTACAAAACAAGACTTTCAAAGATCAGAATCTCAATTTTTGTTTGTGGGTTTAAACCTGGTTTAAAAGTTACACCTTGTTTTGTAATAAGATGGATTAAGTTTAAATTATGAATACAATACTTAACATTTTCAAATTCAGAAAAGAAGTTGCAGTTTGTCTTATTGACGTTTATGGGCGACAGCGACTACTAAGTAGCTAAGCTCGTGAATCTCATTTCATAAACATAAATATAAAATGGCCATCGATCTTATTTCCCGCCTAAAAATAAAATCTTTTCTATGTCGTTCCAAAAACATGAATTCGTACCGCTCGCAACAGACGCAACGACGCTTGAATACAAATGCACACGTGTCAGTTCGACTGCTTCCACTAACGGGTTAATACATTATTGATATGTCGATATACTAGTGACCGATGTTCGAATATGCGATTCCGTATGTGCCGCGCGAAGCCAGTTGAGAACTTCTATAGATGAATACGTTTCGTAGTTCGACTTCAGCACCACCGCCACACCGACTTCTGCCTTATAATAGCAGTGTTCTTGCTGCTGTGTTCTGGTTTGAAGGTTATGTCAAGGAAGATATAGTTACTGAGACGTTTCAGCCTAAACGTCAGAGTTAGTGTTAGAACCTTAGCGCTAAGTACTGATTACCAAATTCCATCTGAAAAAATTGAAACCAAAACTTGAGTCGTTTGTTGCTTTATAATCGCAGTGTTCTCGCTGCAGTGTTCTGGTTTGAAAGGTATGGTAAGGGAGGCACAGATAGCCGACTTGTTCCAACTAAGTCTTCACGGTGCAATTCCGCATGTTTCGTGCAAAGTCAGTTGAGAACATAAGACATGATTGTGGTTTCTGACGTACCTTTTCACTTAACTAGAATGTTATAAATACATAGTACATAATAATAGATCAGTTCATAAATTAATTTACGTTATTCTTTGTTACAGGTAAGAACACAAATAACTTCAAGCTTCAAGCTACAGTTTAGTGTCCCTGCTTCTCATAAAACTGAGACTCAACCGCGGATCGTTGTCATCGGCTTTTCGTACGAGTATTTTCGCTTTAAGTAATCATATGACCCTCGCCTTAGCCAGCTAAGTTTATTGTTCTGGCACATACATAAAGTCGACTATCTACTATCGTGTTACATCTTATAATTTACGGAACCATAAACCGATTACAGACACTTATACGCCGCTAGCACGACCATAAATTTTGTCGCAAAACTCGGACGTTCATTAGCACTACCGAAACACGGGACCGGCCCGTCTCATTACCGTAACTTTCCTTCTTATCTGCATTATATTGCACGTCATAAAACCTGGGTTCAAAGTTTAAATATTTATGCCGCGGAGAAGTGTATGTAAGAGGTGCACGTAGCGCCATCTATGTGTTTGTCGTAAACGTAAAAGCTGTAAAAGTAACGTGAATTAAGTCTTTGAGTGGTCAATGTTCAGTACATTGACCACTCATATTGAGTACATAAAAGTAGATAAAAAAAATTATAAAACAAAATTTGTCCTGAAATAAGTCTTTAAGTGATCAATGTTGAGTACATACTAGTAGATAAAAAAATATATAAAAAAAAAACAAAATCGATATAACGCGGGATTATTAGCGATTCAGCACACAACAGGAAACATATCCCGGTACATAGGAAATGGTATGTATATCTTATATCGGATCATAGGCATGCGTCCGTTTCCTTGCACGACCATGCACGCTCATGCGTAATGCATGCGATGCATAGCAGCTGAGCACTTATGCGTTTCCCGGTGAAACTGCATAGTTTAATTGATTGTGGAGCTTCATTACATGGAAGAGATCTTGATTGATTAAAATATTTTTTTGTCTCGGTTTTTGTTCTTGATAAAAGTACCTAAATCTTTGTTACCGTTTTAAAAAGCCGGAATATACTAACCGAAAGTAGTTTAGTTTGGGTTTCAATGGAGTTCATGAAATTTTGTAATCCATACTCAGTACTAAAGTACTATCGCTATCCCTGACAAGTAAACTAAAACGCCTCGTTAAGTATCTCCTCCTAAACATAACCTTCAAACCAGAATATAGCAGTCCGTACACTGCTTAGATGTATTGGTTGAGCCTTTAAAGCCTAAACACAAAAAACCTTACCAGTCATTATAAGACCTACAATTACGAGCTACATTTTCCCCTTAAAGTAGGTACGTATCGGACCAAGGCCCGTTGCTCGCGAAGCGTAGTCAAGGTTACGCAAGCGAGACAAAATGTCTCTTTACTTTTCATTTTCATTCACGCTTCGCGCCCTTGCCCCCGCACAGATTCGTTGAAGCGTAACAAAAGTTTTGTATTGTCGGTCTATCTCTAATAATCTATTTGGGTTCTACCTTCCTTCCTTCAAAACGTTCCTAACTAATCCTCTAATGATACTTCATGTTACACGTGTTTTCGATGAGACAAAACAACCTCTGCCATAGTCATCGAGTGTGTCAAATTACCTGCCCCAAATTGATCAACCCCAAATCCGGGGATTATTGGCTAATGAAATTTCTTTCAAACAGGAATGCTTTCGGCATATTTCATTCGAGTTTAATTTACCAGGCGGTCCTTGAAAGGGGATGATTTTATTTAAAAAAGCTTTTATTCTTGTTTTAATGGAACCTCCCTACCAGAATTCAATTTTGGATGCCGAAGGGACAATTACTAGAAGGTACGCCATGCTCTGAATACGGTATGGCAATTTTAACTGTTACACATGGAGTTTTGTAGGTAATTGTTGAGATTACATCACAGAAGAACAATGTATGCCTTAAAAGTGTAAACAGCTCGGAAGATTACAGTCGTTAAACCTTTTTTACATGTGAAATTTGAAGTAAACGTGATTTGGTATTTTCGTTAAAATTGAAACAGTGTGGTTTAATACTCGTATGTTCGAGGTCTTTCCCAGTGAGCAAGTAGTGCAAGTAGCTATGGAGCTTACAATCCACCTGTTTTTTTTATCGGCTGACCGACTGCTATCTGACTTGATCAGAGACTGTGTTACTCTGTCTCTCTTTTTACCGGTTTTATTCGATCTTTCATACTTCCGTTCTGTTACATTCCACCTGTTGGTAAGTCACTTCTGCCCATGGACTTCTGTAATCAAACCCAAATTGGATCGAATCTATCTTAGGCCGACCACAAATGCGTTGCTACCCCTGAGGACGAATTTGATCGTCACGTTTAGATGTGTATCAATTCCAACACTCTTCAAATCACAACACTGTTGTTATGAAACAGATATAGTTGTGGCGGTTGGTGTCTACTCAGTCGAACCACTCACTTACCTCTACCTTTAAAAACCTATATGAGCACATAATAATACCATGTTTGTTATTGTTTTGTAAGCTAATTTAGCATCGCTACTGACGCGATGCTAAATTAGCTTGCCATACTCCGTGCAATAGTACTCCACAAAAGCGTATAATTACGCCCTTAAAAGCCAACTAGCTGGCTCAAAATAACACCAACGTTTAAGGAAACCGCAGGTCGTATATTATTAAGTTGTTACAAAACATAGCACGCTTGACTTGACTTTATCCACTGTGACCAGGTAAGCGATGAGCGATAAATATTGTTATTATTACTTTGAATAACTAGCTATTGTGTATTACGGTTCAGGTAATTAAATGAGTAAAACATAGAAACTAAATCTATTTCAATGACATTTTGAAACCAATCGTAGTTAACATAATACGTTGGATCATCATGCGGTGTCAAGACAGAATAAACATGAATTATTAGGTCAATATCGGTACCGAATAGTAAAATTTAGAACTATATCTAAAAATATCACTATTCCATCCAAAAGATTATCCGCCATGACCTCGCATCGACAACTGACGATGAAGTACATCGAAAAGGTTGAAAACTAATAATTATAACAACACACAAACATAAAACAATTAGCATAACCAATAAGCTAGTCTATCGCGATAGAGATCTCTTCTAAACGCTTTTAATAAGTATCGCATTCAACGACAAACTGAGACAGGTACCTCAAAGCGTAACGCAATAGATCGTGACCCTTCGAACAGGACGCCCACGGTCCATTGTGCGAGACGAAACAAAGCCTGTACTCCAATTGATAGGTACTAGTAGAGCCTCATTAATTCGTCATTACCAGCTCCGTACTTTCGACAGTTCATTATCGTTGTCATCGCCTGAGATAGCTGTCTCTTTATCGGTGTTGAATCTTAGTAAAATAATATTTTAGTATGGAATTAACCTTACCCTTTTTTAGAGTCTTTAATAAAGTTTTTGACCAACATTCGGTAAGATTGTAGCGTTTATGTGAATAAATTTAGCAATTTGAATGTGATCGTTGGTTGAAATGAGTTAAGTTTCTGAGTATAGATATGAGATATAACCTTTCGTAGTACAGCGAAGGCGACATCATCGACAAATCGCGTGTACTGTAAATTAAAGGATTGTTTGCGTTTCTATTTCATTGGTTGTAATCGTTGATAAACGCATCCACTAAAGTTTTTTTTTATATTATACGTCTATAGTCCATTGTGTGCGAGAAACAAAGACTGTACTCCAATTGATAGGTACTAGAGCCTCATTAATTCGTCATTACTAGTCCGTACTTTCGACAGTTCATTATCGTTGTCATCACCTAAGATAGCTGTCTCTTTATCGGTGTTGAATCTAAGTACAGTAAAAGTTTAATATAGTACAACCGCTTATGTGGGTAAATTACTTAAGTTTCTTTTTAGTCTTTTAGAATAAGAGGTTTTAGACTAATTTGCGATTAGATAGCTTTAAGAGGTGTGTAAGTATCGTGCGTGGGTTGTCAAAAGCGAAATTGAAGCGACAAAAATGTGAAGAATTTTCGCAATTTGGAAGGTGAAATTGAAATTTCATTTTTAGAAGAAGATGTAGGGATACAACTGCTGTAAAAGTAAATTAAAGCATTAGTGATAGTAGCTACTGGTTGTAGTGGTTAATAAACGAAACCGTGCCATATTATATATTTTTCCCTCTGGCCAGAAGATGCAATATTTGTGACGGACCTTTAAAAAAGATATGTGGAATTATTAGAAGCTTAATTTTGAGATGGTTACAGGTGTATCTTGGAGGATCAAACATATTACCACCAGGGGCGCTGTATACATATCTAGTTTTGATAAAAAAAATATCTTCAAAAATTTCAAACATCTTTACAAAGATCTTAAAAGTAGAGTTAAAAGGAACATAAAGTGTACAGAAGTAAACATCAAGCGAATTTTTCCATTTGTTTAACTTTTTCCACTTATGAAAGGCTTTGTGCTCCAATCCTGAACCATACACGTGTCGCAAATCTCATTCACAATTTCCTCCTTCTCGCGGCTCCATAATATTCTCATTTCCTATCTCATCACGGAATCCCATAAATCCATTCTGAGCTACCGTTCAAACTTGGCAGGTCATCGCTCGACCTCGCCGCCCACGCCTCTTCTAGACTGGAGTCTGAAGTGCACTGCAAGTTATCTTTAATACTTTAGAAATACCTTTGCTCTACGTATTTTCATTTGCAGACCAACCATGGCTATGGTTATGTTGCTGAAGATTGATATGATTTAGGCATTCCCTTATAAGTTTCATATGTCTTTCACCTCCTATCAGAACAGTATTGCTAAAAACTTGTTCGTTTGTAAGATTTTTTAAGTCGTATCATTATGAAAGATTTGAGACAAATCCTGTTGCATGTAGATATGTTCGAGATACAGTTGTCAGTATATCGATAAGAGTAGTCATTGAATACCTTTTGTTTTCTAGTTAACCCAACAGAAAATGTTACTCTTACCTAAATTTATATTGAATAGATTTGCTTTCTGATTGATTGATGTTGTTTCCTCTAGGATTAAGGTGTATTTATCAAGAAGCAATATAAAATACATTACTGAAATCGGGTAGATGCTATTGTTTAAATGTAACATAATTGTACTAGTAGCTAACATCTTATTTTTTTTTATATCTTGTTCATTTAGCTGTTTAGCAGTTGTTTTATCTTTGTTTGACTTTTTTCCCGAACGTGTCTCTCGAATTATCTCTTAAGTTATCATTATAGTATTCTACAACTATCTCACTAATAATTTTACAGTTAACAAAACTTAAAACACTTGTAATGAGCCCAAACTCGATATGTTTACTAGTAGACGTTCCAAGGTTCCACCAGCCACCTTCCAATTCCAGCATCGGACTAGCTCGATGGTACCATAAATATGCAAAGTTTCAGATCAATTCGACATCTCAAAGTGCGTCAAAATCATGTTCAAAGATTCCGTTACATACATACATAGATAGATAGATACAACCCAAACTAATATAAGCGTGTTAAAAAAAGGGGTCTATCTCAAATGTATACAAGCATTAAGCCTTAACCAAACAAAATCTATGTCTGGTATCAAGCAAACAACTAAACGACAGAGCAAAACAAACGAAGCTGTATGACCTCCATACTTGCACTCGTAATGCGTTGAACGCATAATTATCACAATGTAGATTGAGGAGACGCCGCTCTCAAAGCTTGATTGCGTTCGTTGCGTAACCGAATTGTGTGTCCTGTCTTATTGGCAGCGATAAGCGAGAAAGGTTTAGAAGGTGGTAGAACCTCAGCTATTTCTGCGTTCTCATCGCTTTCTCATCGCCACAGCTATTTCCGCATTGTAACAGGAGTGTTAGTGCTGTATTCTGGGTTAAAGGGTGTGTGTGATCAGGGAGACCAAACCGAGGCTTTCCAACTTAGTCCTCAGGGGTAGCAATGCATTTTTGTATTGTATTGTAGTTGACCTAAGAAAGAATTTCGATTCGGTCTTTATTTTTCGCCACTTAAAGCTTGATTTTTGAATTTGCTGCACAAACAATTTGTATAGGCATTGTCCTATTATTAGCTTCACTCGTCCAACGAGAATTGAAAGTGGTAGTTTGTTTACGGTCTCGCTTCTACAACAAGGGTCCTAATGCAATTTTAGATATATAATTGCGCTGAATGTTCACTATCTTTTGATTTTGGAAGTATTTATTTATTGCAGATTAGTTTCTTCTGTCAGCGACTATCAAGCTGATCGCTTACACTGTGAAAGATACCTTAAGAGCTTTTATCAAGGCGATCTCGACGCGTGCATCCGATGGAAAATCTTTGAGCTATTTTTACCGTTTGTTTTACGATGAATTACGATTGCATTAGTTTGTAATGGAACTGAGTCTTGTGCAATATTTGCTTTAAAACACTAAGAACACAATTCAATCAGACAAGGGTCTCGTAAAAGTTTTATTACAACGTTTCTAGTTTTTAACTGATAGCATTTTATACCGATATGTTGACTTCTCCAGCCTAGCTTAAAGGTTTGTATTATACTACAAGGGAATATGCCAGTAGATCAATGAGTAGGTTCTTCCACTAATGAGATTCAAACCCACATTCTGTTGATAGTCAACTTCGATTTCTTAACCATGCCACAGTCTATGATTCGAAGGTCTGTGTCGTATTTATGCTTCTGTAGGAATATGTGTAGGAGTCCTGAATGCCTGTTAGAAGCACACCATCTTACACTAGGTAGGTTTTGAAGGTGGTAGAGCCTTTTACGGTTCGACTCCAGAAGCACCATTTTCACGCATATTTCTTCCTTATAACAGCAATGTTTGTGTTGCGTTCATTGTGGTCGAACTAAGAGTGAACTTCTTACCATCAGGTGGACTGCATGCTCGTTTGGTACTTGTCAGTAAGCTATTCAATATTAGGAATACAACATTTCTTTTGAACTACTAACATGCCAATATATGTATACTAGTAACCTCTAGCTAAGCTCAAAAGGGCTTGTGTTAGCAGTTCAAGTCAATATTATAATGAGGATCGAACCTCATGTTGTAAATACGACACACTATCGTTTGCGGATACTGTCGCCTAAATAACTTTAGTAAGAAAACGATAAATAAATTTAATGAGACAACATTTCAGCGCCGAAACGCACTGATTTCGGAAATAATTTTGTAAAACAAAGTCAGGTCAAGCACTTTGGCATCTTTATTTTTAAATGTCCGAGGCCTTTCAGCGTTTAATAGCCTTTTTACTATCGAAACAAAATGGCGCGTACCTTTTAAGTCAAAGAGATTGTTTGTTTCTGCCATGCGCCTACGTAACACTTGGTTTTACGATTGCCCGGTCAATTGAAGCTTTGTAGTGCCCGGATGATCAAAGTTGACCTACTAACTAATCGTTTGTAGTTTATCTGATTGTAGCATTGCACTGTCTTACCTGCTTATATCATTTGAACCGTATGCGATTGGAAAAAAACAATCTACACGGTATAGAACTGCATATTTTTTTTTGTAAAATAATCCAATCGAATAAACATAGATGTATACTGCGTAGCAGCAAAAACCCAATGATTAGTAAGACGGCATTACTAACGAGAGACCGTGGGTTTCATCAAACAAGTTTACCATTGACCAGGATCAGAATGCACTATACGGGTTGTAAAAGGACAAAATAATTCCATCCAGCATAAACACTTTATATTCGATGTATCTGAGTTTATACAGAATACTATACCCTAAGGTAAGGTACCGGGACCGTGGGAACGATACCGAGTTGTGTGGGATTCCCACCCAGTAAAAACCCTCCGGTGAACTCTGGTGCTGTGTGGATGGATGGCTTTGTGATAATAACCTAGTTAATGGCGATGTATTAACAGAAAAAAAGTATAAGTAAGTAAGTATAATATGTATAAGGTAGCAAAAAAGGGTGAAACTGCGTAATAAGTACATAGTGTAAAAGGATATAGCAGGAAAAGAGAACCACGTAATACTTATTACGTTCACACAAAAAAGCTATGTAAATAAAGCTCAAGGTAGAAGTAATATCCGTCTCAGTAATTGCTGCACGACTTCCGGTATCAAACCTGTCACTGACCAGGTGTCTTCGCTGGTAATGGGGTTTATTAATTTTGTATGTAAATACGGCCTTGATATTAATGTCTTGTATTGGATTGTATGTTTTGTAAAGTCTAAATGTGAATCAAAAAGCAAAGACGTTTCAATTATAAGTTATATCAACAAAGTAATTGTTGCTATAACTTACAATTTGAAAGATATCAAATGATAACGTAAAATTTTGTACGTTCTGATTGAAAAATATATATTTCTTCGAATACTCCAATTTGTGAATACTCTTCTGTGAAGTAAATATTTATATTAAAAAAACACCTTTTCCAAAATATGACTTCTATGATTATGATTCTTTACTACACTACCTTTCAAGTTCCTGTGCCATTTTTTACCCGTGGGGAAAAACTTTCGAAGGTGGGAACGATACTAAGTTATTTGATTTTTTTTATTCCCTAAAAACCCCTTGTTCGTGATACCCAGGAACATCGAAATACTTTCTTTTTACGTGACAACGTCTTAAATTAGGTTGCGGCTGCGGAGTCACTTATGAAAAAGTGTAACGCCCGGTAACGTTACGATGACGTCACCGAACGAGAGAGAGGCCCGCCGAATG
>DWTF01000269.1:0-13502 GCA_018250225.1 Udranomia kikkawai
GTGAAGGTTTAGTAATAAGAATTAAAAAGAAATGCTTAAAACAATCATTCTAATCAGTCATTAACATATTAAAACCACCCTCGACGAATAAAAGAAACAACCGATTATTCAATGGACACACCGGATTTGCAGCACCAACTATTACTCATTCTAGCCGCTGAATGGAAAAAGATAAATTTCACTTCTATCATTCTAAATTCAAAACTGCTCTCTATGTCGAGCTGCTTAGAATTGAATTTAGCTTGCCAGTAACGCCTGAAAATAGAAGCAGAGGTTGCCATCTCGCGATGTCTCTTGTCCAATTACATACAACAAATGAATCGCATGCGTCAGCGATGTTTGAATAAAGTCCGCCACTCACACCGGCGCGTAATTATTTGGTGCTACCGTTACATAAACAGCCAAAAAACAGCTTCTCATTAATCTAACTAACCAGACAAATTATTATTTGACATATTAACGACATTCCGTTTTACATAATCGAGGTAATCAATCTTATTTTGTTTTGACAGATACAGAATTAGTTTCTAAGTTTTTTTTTATTTATTTTTAAGTAGATTTTATTGCTTAATCGCTTTTTGAATTTCGTTTCATGTATCACACATAATTTTATTCTATTATCTTAATTCACTGGAATGATGACCCCAAGGCAAACTGAATCCTAATAAAAAGCATGTCTAACGGTTATACTATCTTTCACTAATTCTGCATTTCATTTTGCTGAATAGATTATATAACTCACAATTATCTTCATTAAAATGATACAGTAGAAAGTCCTTTCAATTTAAAAAGAGTCATTATTTTCGCTCACAGTTAAATCAAACTCCACATTGTTAGAGTGAATTGGCGGAACTATTGACATTTGGTGGTTGCGATTATCATCTTTAATTAGTATTCAAATAAAACTAAAAAGATACGAACGTCTCTGAATAATACTGAACACGGTGCAATCAAAAGTATTATCAACGAATTTGATGATTTTATAAATACTATTCGAGAGTTCAGTATTTAAGAATATAACACAAATAAAAAGTAACGATTTGAAAGATAAAATGCTCATTTCCTCCCATCTGTCTACGATTTCACTTCTCAGTATGATGCATCGCGCACACTATCTGAACACGACGGAGAGCTCATCTTCGCGAGTGGGAAGTCTGTTAGATAACGTGAATGGTTGCAGTTGAAACTTTAAAATCGTCACTGTACTTACATGCATTAACGTCCATCAATGGATCATATAATCATAGTGTCAATTTAAATTTACCGTTTTTTGTATGTATTAATAGAATAAATATATGATTTCTTTTCGTATGGTCTTTGCAATGATAGTTATGTAATATTACGCGCGTTAATACATGTCTCAGAAGGGAATTCAACTAGTGTCTCTCTATCATAAACTGATATGCTTAAACAAAGTATCCAATGTCTCTTTCTACATTTGCTCTCACCATACCCTTTGAAGGTAATATTTTTCAATTTTATGCTCTGCCCCAAGAGCGGGTTTTATGAAAGATTCATACTCCTTAATATCGTTCATACCATAATTATAAAACGATAAAGTCAGCGCTTTTAACAATTTAAACACCAGGTTGGGAGCTATCCACATTATTGTCCCCGTTTTCACTTTCCGTTTATCTTTTCTTATCCGCTCGTTCGTCCTATATAGGCGGGCGAACGATTGCGGTATTCGTATTCGAATTTGTATTTGATACATTGAACAATTTCAGTTTGAATTTGTATTCAAAACATTCTACAAATTGTATATGAGTTTGTATTCAATTACTTTACAACTTTGCAATCGAATTCGTTATAGAATCGGTAAATTTCGTTATTTGTATTCGAATTTGTAGTCGCATTCGATACATTTTGTTACCTGTATTCAAATTCGAATTTGTATTCAATACATTCTACAATTTGTATAGAAATTCGAATTTGTATCCGATACACTACATATTGCTCCATACATATCGTGAAAGTTGTCTGAGGCATTTTACTTGACTTTTATGACAAGTGCGAATCCTGAACATAAAACATTCAAAAGGACTGCCTTTTGAAAGTTTTAAGTTATGAATGTAAATCTTAAAATTTATTGCTGTTACATATAAATGCGCATAAATCTTCAATGTCGATTTTCCTGTTTTATTTGTAAATTTTAATAGTTGCGCTACAATGTATATCACTATCATAATATCTATATATCGTAAATCCATGTGTTATGTAAATGTATGGTAAATCTTGTTAACCAATTCGCGTACAGTACAACAAGTCCGTTACTATAAAAGTTGTGAATGTTACGATGCAGTAATAACATGTATTTCTTGTTCATTGAAAATGCAATCGCAGTGACATTACTTGCGTTCATTCATTACTGTTCTTATTTAAAGTGCAGATAATTTTAAATCGAGAATAAATGCGATTTTTATTCGAATGTCTCGAGTACTCGGTATACAAACAATATTTTGTAAATGCAGTTTTCTTGTTAGTGATTTTCATACGCTAAAAAGATTATATAACGTGTAAATAATCAATTATATAGTATTCTGCTTTTTAAAAGCTCTCGAAAATGCTCATTAATTCTAGATAGTATTTCGTATCCTTCTAGCTAGCTCAGCTATCAATCGCAGTTAAAATTTCGCCCAGTTATTCTTAAGAGAGCTTCTCCCTAAGGTTGACTGGTACTAGATTTGTTTAGAAAATTGTCCCGAAGGCCGAACCGATGGACGGATTTATTTGTAAAGCGTATTTTTATTGCTAACACTCGTGAGGAATTCTCTCACGCAGTCCAGTTGACCTAATTTTTGGCCTATTTCGTAACATGTGTCGAAGAGCCGTACCAAAATAGTATCCGTACATTTTCACGTTAACCACTGAAGCACTTGCTTACTTGGGATGCTTTGTTTGTTTTGATATAGTTGAACGATGATTTTGAGTTACGTTAGCGACGTATTTCTTTTAAATGTTATTTCTTGTAACAAAATAATGTATCTAATTAATGTCACATTAGGCGACTCATGTCAAATTTGGCCATATTATTTTGATGCATTAATTATACGTTGTTGAGGTAAGTTTAAAAAAAATGTTTGATTTAGGAGTTATATGATTTTGGTCGTGTATAGGTAGCCTTAATTAGTAATAAAATGTTCTGCGAAGTTGTAAGTGTATTCTAGACAATATGTATAACAACAACAACGTACAAATATCACACTCAATATGTTCTCTGTAATCTCACGCAATCTAGCAACGTTAGAACATTGAACGTTCGTTGTTATTTTAACACGTTAACCGAATGTGTAATGGATTTGCAGTTAAGATAGAGTTACTGTAGAATATACAATCCTTAGATACATTCTAACACAATTCTGTGACCCATTTACTGGCGCCATTTTAGAATCTATGACATCATAACTTATAGGAATATTCTTTGACCTTAATTTTTTTAACAGCGAGTTTGTGTCTATTGTATTATTGGGTGCTAAAACGCTTAAGGTTCTTAATTGTTTTAGGCGCCGCCTAAATATTGTCTAAATGTTGATAACATTGTACCCAAATTGAAAATAATATTGGTCTAAATCGTAGTATCATTCATAACATAGGTGTAACTATCATTTATTTTGGGACAATACGCTTTTTCCGCATTCCGCATAACTTTCCGTTTTTTTGCGAATATACTTCTTGATGTTTGTCTATGGCAGTATTTGACTTTATTATAAAAACTAAAAACTCATATGCTAATAAAGTACTCAAGAACTAAATTTCAACCATCGTGTCGCCAAGTACACAATAAAAAACATTGTAAAGTGTAGAAGCATTATGCCATTGACGACCATCAGTCCCCGTGCGGCCACCACTCTGTTACAATCATCGACCAATATAGTTTGGTCCAAAAAAATAGGGCAATCTATAACCGCGGCTGCGCGTGAGTTGATCTTCGAAGGGGTCCAAGGCCGCTGGAAAAGTTCCAGGGATTTTTTTTTCTACATATTTTATGACGAGCTTTAGGTACGACGCACTTTACTTTATTAGCTACTAGTTTTTACCCGCGACTTTGTTTGAGTTGATGATAAAACTGTTCTGTCGACTACTTTTTTGAATGGAAGAAGAAAGTATACCGCGGTTTTTTTTTGCGTTGAAGATACAACAATCGACTAAGATATCGGAACGGGCGTTGATGATAAAACTATTTTGTCTATCCTTCGGGAACATCCTTCGGGGATATGTCCTGCACTCTTCTCATATATACACAAAATTCCATGTTCTTATATTGACTAGTTAAGCCGTGCAAGCGTTACAAACAAACTCATATTCGCATTTGTAATAAGTATTAGTTAGGAGTTATGAAGTTGGGATTACGTCGGCTGGCATTAGTTTTATTTTTGTTTTAAACATGACGCACTCGGGTTACTCACTGTCAGGCCGTTGCTGTAGCTTGGACTTATTACCACTTAAGGGACCTGTCTCACTACCGCTATAAAGAGAGTTAAGATACCTGGTCCCTTGTAGCATAGTGGGCTATCATAATATCTGAGAGAGAGAGAGAGAGAGAGATACCAGTTTACACAATGTCTTTATGAATAACCTATGTGGTATTCAGGTGTATGAGTTATGTTAATGTAAAGTTTCGTCAAATTCAATAGCATAGTCTGCCCTAAACATTATTAAATGTTCGTAATCTGGAATTCGAATATATTTGCATGACATACGATATAATGCTAATTTGATTAGAATTCGTTGTAATTTCAGCGTATCCTTTAATTCTGTTTCTGTTTCAATATGTATCTGGTATGAGGATATACCTTTTTTTCCTAGATTTTACATCTTTTATCGCTTCAGTTGGCTGTGGTTAATACGGCTTAAATTGACTAACCGTCCGTCGTATCTTTATGAGGTGGACTCATCGACTGTTCAACACTTGGCAACATCTCTTGGAGAATTATTATTTTATTCGTCTTCACGAGTTTTAGGACGTTAATGTCTGACTATTATCTGTAACCGGTTCTATTCTGTTAAAGCTACTGCAAGGGAAAATGTTATAACAAATTACCACAGAACTCACAAAATATCTTTGGATCTTCTGAGCCCTTGAGGGCATCTGGTTTATGAATCGAGGGTTGGCTGTTTACAGTAATTAATAAGCTTTCATTTGTGATTTCCCTTGGGTTTTTAATATTTCAAGTTTATAAAGGTTAATAAAAGACTTGCGGATTAAGCTAGCGGTGCCTGTAGAAAATTAGTTGATGTGGCCTATACCATAATTGTTTAGATGTTGCCCCCATTACTTTTCTTACGGTTGGCGAGCCCAACTCAAAGTATTTGCTACGGTTGCCATGTCCGACAATGTTTGCCGCTTTTCCCAATCATGGGAAAAATCACGTGTCTAGCAATGATATATACCATTGTTATAAATGGTGCATATTGCCTGGCTGGAAACTGGTCAGGTTTGCGTAACGCCTGGTGTTGAACGCCTGGTGTTGTAAGTCTTAAGTTAACTACAACACTAAAGCTTAATTCATAAGGTTCACATTCACGGATTAACCCTGCTGTTACTAGTTACCCCCACAACAAGCCCCAGTCTCCCCGCCATGTCGTATTTTTAGATATTTTGGCACTGGCATATTTTTTTATGATTATGAGGTAGCAAACGAGCATGCAGTCCACCTGATGGTAAGTAGTCACTGTCGCCCTTGGACATCTGTAGTCAAGCTGAGATAAGATTGAGGTTCATTTTTAGGTCAGCCCCAAATGCGTTGCAACCCTGAGGTCTTAATTGGAACGCCTTCAAAACAGAACACAGCAGCGCGAACACTGCTGTTATAAGGCAGGAATATTTGCAATAGTGTTTCTGATAGTGGTTCGTTTTCGCCCACGCTTGGGCCCAGCTCCGGAAACGCGGTGTCACTTTCAAAAGCTAGAAGGACGATTAAAGTTCACGAAAATCACACGCATTTTGTGTGAAATAAAATGAGTAATGTAATGCTTTAAGGATGTAGTGTCATTAAATAAATAATGACATGAATAGTGATGTATAGTCATAGTAATGAGAGTATAGTTAGGATTTAAGTGTATATTTTTGCCATTCTGGGTCAGTCATCAGCATGATGAACCATATTCTGGGTCTCTCTTGGTTATCTTATATATCATATATCCTGCTCAGCAAAGTTACATAAGAAAGAGTTAGAGCTACGTATCATAGTAGCAGTTACTGTCACTGAGCAGACAAAAAAGTATATCATTTATGAAAAATGGCGAAAAATGGAAAAAAACCTGATGTTGAATCCACCCGTCCATCTATATTGTGCTACTAATAGCAGCTTGTTAGGAGTTATACAAAAATGCTGTTTAGGAGTCTGCCTCATAACTGTCCGTTTACAATCAATGCTCTTCGTCTAAGTCTGTCTCGTCACGAGACGGATCATTTTAAGAAGTCATAACAGATATTATCTGTTCACAATGACTACTGGTTTGCACTTCCACCACCCATAACTAAGCAGCAAGTCGCTTTTATGAAACTCGGTACACCGGAAAGAAGGGAAATTGCGAGCGCTATCAGTCCAAACATCAGCTGGCAATTAAATGATGTAATCGTTAATGTGCCATGTTTGTCAGTGTCCGATTGTATCTCGTCACTGGGAAATGTTTCGCTGTTTTATTTTAATGTGAGAGGAGTGGCAACTAGATGGAAGGGCCGGCCACCTGAGATTGAATGGCCTGGCGCGGTGTGGGTATATTGGTTGTTGTACAATGCTTTACTGTAGTAGAACATTGCGGTTTAACTCCGCAGGCACTGCCGCTTCACAGCATTGCGTCTTACAACAATGTCCTTGCGATATTCTGATTTGAAGGAAGGCGATGAGGAAGACATGCGTAATCAAAGCGTTACAACTCAGTCCTCAGGCGTAACAAAGCGTTTGTGATTGACCTGAAATAGTTTCAGTTTTCCCTCGTTGTGGAAAGAGACCCGTGCCCAGCAGTGGGACTTAAAAAGGGTTGCGGCAGTTTCATTTTTGTCTTGGGTTGATTTTAAATACACGTAGAGAGCATTAATCAGCTACCATCAGATGGAATGGATGCTCATTTGCTATCTCAACATTATAAAAAAATATCACAATCTCTTATGGGGTCGGTCTCCGATGAGTCTGCTTTTGAAATATGTGCTACGCTTAACTGCATCCTGCATACCAGAATGCAAGCGCGGAAATGACTCTTATCAATAAGGTAAGTAGTAGATTGGCAATAGACACTGCCACATGTTAGTCATCTGTCATTCTTGGTATTAATAACGTAGTATTATGTTTATGTAGCAAAGTACAACAAAGAAACATAATCCTTGCCCTTTTCACTATTATAGAATTTACACTAACTAAGGATGATTAGACAGACAATAGAGAAGAATAAAATGTTTACGAACGAACAGAGACTTTAAGAATTCTTCATGTACGTATACTTACGTAACATAAAGTTGAAGTAGACGAAATACAAATAAATATTATAGTTAAAAACCTTTTTCCTTTCCATGTTTTAAATAACCTAACAACATTAGTATTACATTACAGTGTTATCGACGTATCTCGCGATGTATCGCATTGCCGGCCAGCTATGTAGAAGAACTTGATTTGCAGTAACACAAGAACGACTGTGGTCGCCGGTGATAATTACATAGGAAATGATTCTATGAAGTGTCGCTATCCTATGTCGCATCTAAGAAAGTCTAGTTCGTTTGTTTTTGCGTCGAAACCGCGGACTTAGATTACAATATTTCTAAAAATATGTGTGTGTGTATGTAATCTACATGTATTGCTTTCTTTTCTTAAAATTACATGTCTAGATTGTGTGCATTCTAGGACTTAACTTACGGTTACCAATGTTTGCTGGCTACGCTCTAGTTTACCGATCGATATGATCATGGCAATACTCATTCATACGATGCGTACCAATTAGTACATCAATTTAGGTCACATGAAGTATCGACGGACTTATTGTTCCCTTCAAATTGTGAACCTTATCTAGATATCGACGGCTCGTAAACAATCGTACGTCGAAAAAATGGAGTTTACAGAAGAGCAGTCCAAAAGTATATACGAGTACTATATATTCATGTACCATGTCTTTGATTTATTTGTTTTCAAATGAAGTATATTTTAAGACACTATGAAATTAATTCGAATCTCCATATTGTGTCAATGCATACGAAAGCCTGTCCTCATCCGAACAATCGAGGAAGAAAGTCAATGTCGAACGCGGCGCAGATAATGTTCGCAATTTATGGGACGCAGATAACGTGACACAAAGGGACTTGTGTGAATGACTGTACAATTATTTTGAGCGGACACCGAGTCTGCGTTTGAATTAACTAATAAACTTCCGTTGTAGCCGCAACGTACCGGGTTCCTGTAGCTTTGTTTACGTTATCTGCTGACGTTAATTTTATGCATCTAGGCTTTAATGAGCCCGAAGTGGTGTTGGCGTACTATTTTTTTTATCGTGTGCGTATTCTGTGATAGAAATTTGAGACAGGGAAGTCTAGGTTAATAAGTTACTTTGTTGTCATCGTATTGCATGAACAAAGGAATATAAATAAACAAATATTTTGGTAATGACTACCACCAATTCTTGTAATAGGTTGTAACCATCTCAATCGTAAAATTATTTATTTTTATAAAAAACAAAACTGAAAACGCATTTTTTCATTCCGTTAAAATTAGCTCATTCCGTTTGTTCACAAAATACCAATCTACTAACTATTCTGAGATTAGATCCTCTCAAAACATTCGTAAAGTCATAAAAATTAGCGGTTTGACATTTGAACCTCACAAAAACATTTTACGCCAATTTGTACCGCACTGACCTATTGAATAATCATTTACAAGGTGTAAATCCCATCACTTTTTCCTCCCGTATCGATACATCAATCAGTTGAAATTAACGTATAAGTAGCGACCATCTTCAGTTATGCAATATATGTAATATGAAAATAAAAAACGAAATGGAATTAAGCGAGAGTTTCCTGTTACGAACACGCATTAGAATCAATTTGGTTTTTAGAGTTCTTCAAATAATACTTCGGAACCTTTACGAAATAATTGGTTGGTAGTAAGCAACCACTTTCTGAAAATTTAACTAAACTTATTACGTAAATTACTTTTATTGAAATTGAATTGTTTTTAATCAAATTCTTTAATATTCTCGGTTTAAGATGCACAAAGGCTTTGCAGGTGGAAATTTGGTATTATAAATAAAAATGTGCAGAATTAAATCTCAGATACAGAGCAGAAAAAACATTTTTACTACAAAATTACTTGTACTTTCTTGACAGTTGTTGAGCTATATTCAACTACTCTCTCTTTTAACATTTTGTGGAGGTCAATGGGTTCAACGAATTACTTCGTAAATGAAGATCTCAATGATATTGATTTTGAGCTCCTGTAGACTATCAATGTGTTATTTATTAATTGTTTTCAATAGGAGGTACTCTTAACCGAGGTGTTTTACCTCAGTCCTCTGCAATAGCGATGCATTTGAAGTTGATCTAAGAATCTTCGAGCCTTTCTTAGGTTAATTACACATGTCTATGGGCGGCAGGGAGCACGCATCAATCTAAAAAAATTGCACCGGACCTAATTCGGTCTTCTACTGCTCCTTACGAAAAAATGTTTTCGGATTTTGACTGTTTAATCAGAGGATGTATTCGATTGCATAACCGCGTTCGAAGTACTTTTGTTAAGTTTATGCTTAATAGATTTTTTTCCTCGGGCGATAGTAAAACAAGCGTTGATTGAACCCCGACCTTCTGGCATCGAAATGTCTAAAGGTTGTCTCATTAAGTACGTTGTGTAAATTATTGCGGTGTCATCATTTAAGCTATTGTAAAGTAAAGATAGGATTAATTTATTAATAAATAACACTTGTAAATATAAGTTCAGAGAAGTGAAGACTGGAGCATCCGATGTTGTTTGCTGTTATCACATTTATTGATTTACCATATGAATTCTTTCTTATTTTTTATGTTCTAACAGGGGTCCAGTTGCTTTTAAAGAGTTATGTGAGTTTCGTGTTTATTTTTTACCTGCCTTATTATCATGGTACAAAGGGTTCATAAAACATAAGGATTCACTATCTATTCTTTTTAGCATTAAACTCTACGTTTGCACCACTCCATTTTATCACAGTCTAAAATAAGACAAATAAATAAAGAAGTGCAGATAATCTCACGCCTATTCAAATACTTTCACTGAGAGCTACGTGCGAGTATATGCGAGTCATTTATTGATCAATCATTAATGTTAATAAGTCCTAATGATGGAGTGACTGTGGGTGTTGTGTTTCATCGCCTCGTGGGTGAGTGCCAAGGTCTGATTGACGTGGTCTGGTGGTGTTGGGCTCGTTAGTAAAAAATATTGTTGATACCCGTCCATAATCGAAAGTGACAAATTGCTTGGAAGCATACTTGTACTCGGGAAGGTAGATGTTTTTGGGTTTATGAATATGTTTTATATGCTTCCGTTTAACAATTTGATCTCATATGACCTAAGGTTCATGATACTTTACCATATTTTACTTTCGAGTTAAAGACTTAAGTTCGTTACTTATTAAAAGTTCCAAACAAATATAAACGTCAGGTATGCAGTTTTTTTTCTAATAACAAACACAAATCACTCACCCTTATCGTATTTTTATAGCATAGCATCTACGTACTTGTTATATTGAATTACATAGCAAATAATTGATGCATGTACGCGCGTTACTGAAAGAAGAAACCTTAGGTCATGATTTGACGTGCGAAAGTGAGAGTACTTACTACTTGTATTGCAAAATAAATTGATGTGTAAAGGTAATCTACATCCGCAGGCGGTGAGCTTTCATATCCTTTTCGCTTTTTCGTAACACCGCGTAATAATTCTTATCGAATTCACGTTTTACGTAACGCGTAATAATACATTTCTGATATTTTTTTAATTATTCCGCGCCCGTAAAGGCGTCAAGAATATCGATGTGCTGATCTTATCTACCAGTAATGTTTGTGAGCGACAATATTGTGGAGAATGTATCGTTTTATAATTTGTTTTATGTCAATCGATGTTGGTGGTACATATTACATCGGCATTCTCAAGAATGTTAAAGAAATCCGATCCGATCCGATCCGCCTTCCTATCCGAATTGAATGCGTTATTGGATCCGTATTAAATATTATTTGTTTTTTATTAATTCAATGCCTTTATCCAATGATAAGCAGCGAACTCAATGAACTTTTTTATGAAAGCAGTATATGAGCATTGCGTCAACTTAGTGTGACACGGTTACTGCTATCTTCTTCTAAGTCGGTTCACTCTTGGCAGAGTGGTTGTGACCGTCATTACGGATTATGAAGAGTGACCTTGTGTGTGAGTCGCCGCCATTCCTCTCGGACTACTGCCCTCCTGGAGCACTGCCATATCTAGGGATAATTTGTTCACTATGTTAAAATAACCAAAAACATTATGTAATACATCGCTTATTGTTATATTAAAAACAGAGCAATAGTTTAGGAGCGATATTGTTTTAAAACACAACTACTTAAAGTTCTACTTAATAAACGCAACGTAACTTTTATTCCTACTATAAAAGGCTACATCCTGCTTAAACATCATAATAATGTTCGTATAAGTTCAAACAGCTTATTCTCGATTAAAACATCATTAATAATATCAATTGAGTTGTGCAACTCGACGAGTAATGTCGCTAATAAATCAGCTCTTACACTTACGGACGTGTAAGTATCGCCGGCCGATCGGAACTGACTGTTAATTAATAATTTTCTCATGTTTATGTCCATACGCCTACGACGTACGATCGCATGGGTTTATTATCATACTAGTTGTGTCCGCGGCTTCACTGTCACAGTGTTACTTGCGTCCTCTTCAACAGTTATATTTTAGTTAATCTACATAAAAACCGTAATGTATGATTAGCCTAAACCTTCCTTAAGTAGTACATATATGTTTTTTATAAAAACTCATAAAAAAATCTATTCAGTAGAGATTAAGAAAATTGTGAGTATTCATACAGACAGCTTTGTTTTATAATATGTAAGGATACTTGATTATTAGAAGATCTTATGTATCGTGGAGTAGGATGATATTGCAGATAACAGAATTTATGCAGTTGCAGGAGCAGTGCCTTTATCAGAAAAAAAATGATGAGTTCATAACAATCTACTACTAAATGGCATTAAAATAATTCACGTCCATCATAAAGTGCTGTTCGCACATTGTTTTTATTCGCTTCGAATAAATTAAATATAAAGAAATACCCGCAGCCTTATTTTCGCACACGTAGCACTATCTATAGCTCATTAGTTGTCTAGTTGGTCTTTACTTAAACGTCCGTTTCTCGTATCAACCGCTGGACATCAGATAAGCGTTTGCGTATGACACTTCATAATTTCCACAACAGCGGTCGACGGGGAACAACACAAAAGTTATTGAACCGTAAAATAATAAGCGGGCGGACGGGCGACAGATTAGAAAGCGCGCTCGGATGCGAGCTTGATTGCTGATATCAATCTGTGTGTGAGGAACAATGCAGTATTTTCACTGAGGCTTTCACGGGCCCGACATTGTCACCGCAAATTATTCAACTCGGACCGACTGTCCTGATGTGTTCTACGCGTGGCGGTGTGCGACGAGCTATGAACTTAAACTAACTTTTGAAGGTGGGAGAGTATTGAAATAACGTTCGGGCCTTTTAAAGTCGGTAAGACCGTATAGAAGCAATGTTCTTGTTTCTGTATGCTAGTTTGAAGGATACTGAGATACTAAGGGGTTGTAACGCATCTGTCTCCATCTCTGAACTTCAAACAGTACTTAAATTCTTAAATTCAGTCCAAGGTCTATAGTAAACACCTATAATCAAATGCATGCTCGTTTGATTCGCAATGTTATTCAATTATGGAACATAATATTTAACGTTCCATTAATCAGTTAAGCTACATGCACCTGCTGGTTTAGTCTATTAAGTAGCTTACTAAAAGGTAGGTAAATATCACTGGCATTGCTAAATCAGTAAATTACTATTCACTAACCTATTCACGGAGCACACGCACTTCAATCTATAGATATAGCATAGCTTTGACAAACTCGCTCACTCGCCGTTAGTACGACAGACTCCGTTATCCCACGCTCTGACCGCTCGACGTAAACGCGACAACTAATGTCCGTGCACATGACCATTTGAATGTCGTTTTCAGCTCTGTTTACTTTAGTACCGTGTAACTTACAGTGCTCACTGGTGAATAAACCTAGTCTACACTAGGGATGCTCGATGTTAGAAAAACATAGATGTTGACGTCGATGTCATTATCGAAAACAGAACATCGATATTAATAATTGGTAAAGAGGCAACGACAATAAACTAGGCTACGGAGGATTCCGTCGGAGGACTCGTTGAGCTAAAAAAAAAGTCAACATCGATAATAGCATTTCGTTAACATCGATGTTACGATATTTTTCGCGTACCAACATCGATGTTAA
>DWTF01000270.1:0-13493 GCA_018250225.1 Udranomia kikkawai
TGAAGGGTGTGGTCAGGGAGACATACTTAACCGAAGCATTCCAACTTAGTCCTCAGGGATACGCAACACATTTGTGGTTGACGTAAGAATATACTTTGATCCTGTCTTAAGCTGACTACAGATGTCCATGGGCGGTAGTGACTACTTCCCATCAAGTGGACTACATGCTCGTTTGCTACCTCAAACTCATAAAAAAAACCAAGGTTCCCGTGACTTAACTTCCACCACACCAAATAATAATAAAATACATTGTTACAGGTGAGTTTAGACCAGTATCACGCAGCATGTCGAATCCAGGCTTAACCTCGGAGGCACAGTTTCGTTACATCAAGCAGTGGTTTGAAGAGTTCAGTGAGCTGCAGAGAGAAGACTTCCTGCCTGTCCTAGCGGCGGCTCAGAGCGGTAACCCAGACCAGCTCGCTGCCATTCTTACTAAACTCTCGTGTGCGGATAAACCAGTCAGTTTATTTCAGTGCCGTGTGAGTATTCAATATTTAATCAAGTTATTTTGTAAAGACGTGTTATTTTTATATTATGTAACGTAAACACGAGTTTAGCCGTGACCACGAGCCATGTAACTGGTTCGAAATATCATTGGCAACATAAAAAACGTTTAATCGTGATTACCCGTTACATAATATAAAAATGGGTTCAATCTGCGAAGACATTAGTTTAAAATCATAAGACGTGTTATAATGTATGCAGTTTTAGATTCTTAAGTCAATTGCTATATGTGGCTTATTTTTTTATTATAAGGCTGTAAGTTACCTGTTAAATGGTAGAGATAAATATAAGCTACTTATCATGTCGATCTTTTAATTACACCAATTATTTCTCATTTAAAGATGGGTAATAAATGGTTACTCATAAGTGGATCAATTATGTTAAATAACTCGGTGCTTTAAATAAAAATTATTTTTAAAATTGATTATGTAATAAACTATAAGATGCTACTACTACTTTGATAACCGTCCAATTATTGAATTATGTGTTCCAGATCAAATTGTTTAATGAGTGGTTTCCCACTTGGGCGGAGGATGAGAGGGACAGACTTATGAAGGCCGTATCAGACATCGATCCAGATTTTGGAAGCAAGCTACAAGATGTAATCTTAAACGGGCCAAAGGTCAATGGAGATGCCAACGGACCGGAAGATTTCCTGATCACGTACAATGAAGAGAGCAATGAAAACGTCCAAAATGTCACTGATCCAGAATTGGATGCTAACGAAGGAAATTTGGAGACTTTAGCTGTTGCCCAGGAGAATGTGTCAGTTGAAATTGCAGCTACATCTTAGATATAGTATTACATTCCCAGGTATTATTGATATTTTAACAGATTTTATTTTTATTTATTTTACTAGATGTAAGCAATCATAGCAGTCTACATAACATATCTTTTCAATATACTTCATGCTGTTACACATTAGTATTATAAATTATACTTCGAATATATACTAGCAAAGAATGAAACTAGCTGAATAGTTACGGTACCTATTCTCTTGATTTAGTATTATACAATCTCGCACAACTTTATAATCTTTTAAGGGGTATAAATGTTTATATTTACTGATGAGAATCAAGATAAAGTAGTTTCTTATTTAATAGTAAACTTAATAGAAAAATGCAATGTCAGGTATTCTAGCAGAGAGCTTGATTCGAAATAAATGAAATTCTGGTTAAAAGAAGTTTGGTGTGATGAATGGAGTTACTAAAAAAAATATTTAAAGGTCTTAGAAATTTTGCTCTATCGACCATCGAAAATGACTCCTGTCTGAAGTCCAATAAAAGGTCCTCCCAAAACTAGTTTCATACCCCAAAGGTTTCTGACCTCGAATGCTCTAAAGAGTACTCTAACATTTTTGGCTTTGAATAAGTATCAGTGTACCTGAATCTAGATCTTATTTTCTTGCACATATATTTTATTATTGTATTATTATGTTCCTTACTGTATACATTCCAAACTAAAATTTACATTTGCATTCCATTATATTAAAAACTTTTTTAATGTCTTTAAAATTCAGAATACCTCTGATTGCAAAACTTTGCAGGCTTTATCTTTGTATATTACAAGTAGGTATATTATATATGGGGGTTCTATAACTTTCCTTTTCAGATCTGAAAAACAATTAAAATAAGGTATATTATGGTATTGGCTATATAGTCTCCACTAGTACATAGATTCATGATTCTTAACAGTTTACTCTTCTTCTGCGGTTTCTCAAAACATTATGTCACAAAATTAACTCAATTTTTATTTTATTATGTCTGCATAATCCCATCAATAAACTACCTCTTCAATTTACTTTATATTTCGATGTATTTAATTCATTTTGATTACTCGACTTGCAATGATTTCGATAGATCGCGATGAAAGGCACAAAAGTGTCTATAAGGAATCAAATTATTTTATCTCTTTACTTTTAAAAGGCGGTAACACCTTATGATCTTACCTTAAGATCTTATGAGACATTTTTATAAAATTGCATCATCATGATTCAAAGTAGCTATTACTTTTTGGTAGATACTATATTTTTTCCTTTTATATTATATTTTTTATTTTGAGAAAACTTTTTATATTCTTGAACTTTTTTAACATTGCACTTAACTTCCCAAAGATGAAATAAAAGCAAGTACAAATATAATTTAGCGTGCCAAGATTTTATAATTATTGTACCGGCATCTTTCCTAACTATAAAAAGTTTTTTATTATATTATTTACATTAGTTTTTAGTATATTACTGTTATATTCGATATGAAAGTCTGACGATGTTAGTTATAAGTATGGGAGGTAATAAATTGATGTAAGAATCTATAGAGTATTTGTAAGAAGTACAATCAATGTAGGTATGGTATAAATAAAGTTTTAAAGCTTGTGCCACGTTGTTGTTTTATTGTGTGATCCTTTTTCCTTGTTTAAATGTACTGTAATACATGTAATAGAATTATTTGTAGTCATTTGCATTTTCCTCATGAATAAGCACGGTTTAAGTCATATCAATAATATAACTTGTATTTCCATGGCACAACCATTAACTTATTTTTCTCAATTCACCTTTTTATTACTGACCTGAGCAAATGTACAGAACAAGGTAACGTTGCTTTTAAAACAAGGCCTTTATAAGAGACTATTTCGAAGTTACATTTATTATAAAGTTCAAAGACAAAATTACCATGCTTAACAAAAACAATATACCAAGTTATGGATTCTCATATTTTATTTTAAAATCATGTAAGTGAGTACAGATAGGATTAACGTCGCATATTCGATATAATCCAATCCAAGTACGACGTCACACGGGTATAGATTCCGGGCCAGCCCTGGCTTCCACACGGCGAAGGTCCGTAAGAAACGATTCCAACGACTATCCAATTCTGCAGAGTGGGGATCTTACCCATCAGGGGTCCACCTGAGTCCCCACGGCAAGAATCCTGACCCTCATTGCCGCCAGCACACAGCTGTCTCGAAGTGATCTCCCTTGATGCCTTCTTGTAGATGCTGCGACATTCGTTTTGGTTTCTAACAGGTAATGCCACCTTAAGTTTGACGTCCGAGGACGAAGCTAGAAGGAAATAATATGCAATGGAAATAATTACAATTGTATTCGAAACAACGCCAATCGAGCTATCGATAAATATGTACCTACTTAGGTATTGGAAATAATCCCACTCTTTCTTCTCATCTTAAGCAACATAATATTTATAAATGTTAAAGATTCATCTCTAATTATAAAAAAGAAGCAAAATAAGTAAGCTGTAGTGAGCGGTCATTGATGTACCTACATGCATCTGACTAAGTTAAAACAGGATTATGCATGATAAGTTAATTGGAAAAAAAACTATGAAACATTTTGAGCTGACGTCGACAGTACTAAATTGATATTGTAAGTGTAATATGTTAAATAATAATGTATGAGATAACAGCAGGCATTGTATCTAGTTAACGTTTGAAATTTACCTCGTGCAGGCATCAGAAATTAGGTACTATGCCAACACTGACTGAGAATTGGAACATTATAAGGCTAATAAATTTATAATAGTTATTCATAGACTTATAAAATACTTAAACCAAACGAGGATATCTCTCGGTATTATGCAATCGATTTCCATTAGTCATAGATCTTTTGCATTTGGGAAATTAGTAATATCTGACTTTCCCGTTGCTTGCACGACTTTTGTAAGCTGCAGGTTTTTAAAGACGTCAGCGTTAGGAATTTCAATAACCATGGAAAATGAAATATTGCGGATAAACCGTAACTTATTGTTGTTCCTCATAGGGGCTCATTGAACTTACTATATAAGGCTAACAGGACAATGTTCCTATTAACCCCATTAATATATTACGGTAAAAATCCCCGAAAAATAAATAGCTAATGGACTAATTATAAAATAGTTAATCGTTTACAGGTTACGTAATCTCTGATTTTAACCAAGAAATCTACAGAAAAAGAGTTGTACCTAGTACAATAATATTATTTTTGGGCATAAAATACATTTATAAAAAAATATTATTTTATCCCTATGCAGTGGCAGATTTACACATTTCCCGTCCGTAGGCTATTCTAAAAAAGGTATTCCAATTAATGCTTTCTTAGATGACTGCGAAAAAAAGGTCGAAAGAGATTAAGTTTACATCTCTAGGATTGGACGACCTTTTTCTTCGTCATTCGTTTCGTTATTCATTTCATATTGGTAAATTAGCTATTGTCTCTATAGACAACTGTTGTTATTTGTGTCATATTGTATAGATAACTATAAACACGACACAAAAATCCAACAAAACAACCAAATTCAACCCAAACGAACGTAACCGACTCTTACGCGATTGTACAATAGATTTTGCCTATAAGAGAAAAGCTTACTGTCAACGACCACACATTGGTTGTGTGGTTGTTGCTTAATGTAGACCGTGCAGTGTTTCTTCTCTACAAAACCTGAGGCTCCACTATCTAAGATCTCCACTCCACTATCTTTAAATAGTGGACCCTCTATTCACAACTAAAACTTTCCGAGATTAACGTCAAATTGCAGGATTTTGCAAAAGAAATGTCTTTTATCTTTTGCTTTTTTGTGTTACTTACCTACTCATATAGTTATTACCTCTTGTTTAAATGTACATTAGAAGAAATACTTACTTTTCTCCGTTTTACCCCATCCTGCTGCTTCTAGGGTCGAATCTTCGAAGGTACTATTTCGCAATATTATACTATTCGGTAAACAAATAGGCCTCACGAATTCTGCAAGTAGGAAATTTAAGATAGAGTGATTTTAATGGGTAAACATTTGCTTTTATCTGATTATCTGATGTATAAATTGAGGAGCATAATTCATATATTTAGCATTGTATATTCTTCATTTTGGGTTCTGGTGTGTAGGGTGGGGTAAAGGCACATTTAACACTCTTAACTAAGTCATTGCAACTTAGCCTTCTGAGGTAGCGACGCGCATATAGATTGAAGAACCAGGTGGACTGCATGCTCGTTTACTACTTTTGTCGTTGTAAAAAAAAGATATTATTCAGTAATTTAATTACCACTGGTGGGAACGTCCCTTGCAAGACGTATCAGTGCAATGTCGTACTGTTCCTGTCCCTCATTGGGGTCATATTGGCTGTGAGTTATAATATCTTCAATGTCCACATCGATGGCAGCAGGCGCACATTCTCCAGCTACGCAGTCAATTTTGCTTGTGATATTCCACTCGCCCAGACGCACTTGAGATCTGTTTGAAACACCGCAAAATTAATATAAACAAAAATCGATTTTTAAGAGTTTAAAACAAGTTAACTAGACATATAATGTAAGATATAGATTCTTGAGGATATACTTATTGGCTATCTATAGAAAGCCTTTAGAACTTTGGGGTTCAATCAACTTGAATGAGTTACATCAATTTCACCGTATAACAGTGTTCTGATTTCAAAGGTGTGTTTGTAATTTATAAGTTGTACACATGAAAGAGGCGTTCCAACTTAGCCTTCAGGAAGAGCAAGGCATTTGTGATAAGATAGAATTTTGATTATGTCTTGGGATGAGTAGGTGCATAAATATGTGTGTCCATGATTTATGTTACCGGGATGTCTGTGGTAGCATCTTTGTTATACATATGTGACAAATATATTTCAAGATGGCCGAAGACGCTGTGTAAGTGAATAATAACTAGAAAACATTACGAACCGAATTAAATATTAAAACCAGTAAATTGATGTAAAACAGTATTTATCAGTTCGTCTTATTAAATCTGTTGAAAAACAAAACAGTAAAAACTTGGTGAATCAGGTGGACTCCATGCTCGATTGCCACGCTCAATGTTATAATAAAAGATATTTAAAATATAAATAAACTCACGGTCTCCAGGTGGAAGGTAATTCAGCTCCTTTGATGCAATGTGCGGCTGTTAAGACGTATCTTGACGAGATTAACACACCTCCGCAATAAAAACCATTGCCCTTAGCTGAATTTTAAAGAAATGCAAATGTATAATTACTTTCGTCTCATTGCATAACATAATACTTTAATGTAAAGGCTACATAATTGTTTGTTAAGCATCGATATACGGGTATGAACGGAATTAAGCTTTTAAATAGTGGTTAAAATTATTTTGTACTGGGTGGCTATAGGCCTCCCGCTTAATTGAGTAGGTTCCTGAGCAATGGTTCTAATTTTTTTGAATGAGCTTCTTTTTTTTTAATCTGAAATTATTTTGATCATTTTAAAGGGCATCAAGTCCTAAACTGCACCAGGCAGCAAATATCCTAGCTACGCCACTGTTCCTGAGGTAGTGCGCGGTGCGGGAAGGTTATATGTTCAATATCGCGTTAAATATCACCCTCCCGTACCTCTGCTCTGCTCTCATACCTCACGAACCTCAGCTAACCACGACACCTATTCTCTCAAATGCTGGCTGGATACAGCATTCGAGAGTCCTGTTAGGGTGGGTTTATACAATTTGAGCCCTTGCGCACGTGTATCTGAAGGTAGTAGAACCTTTTGTGGTTCGATTCCGGAGGCACTACCACCACACCCATTTCAGCCTTATAACAGCAATGTTTGCGCTACTGTGTTCAGGTTTGAAGGGTGTGGTCAGGGAGACACACTTAATCAAGGAGTTACAACTTCGTCCTCAGGGATAGCAACACATTTGTAGTTGACCTAAAAACTTCAATCCTGTCTTAGGTTGACTACAAATATCCATAGGCGGCAGTGACCACTTAACATCAGGTGGACTGCACGCTCGTTTGCTACCTCAAAATTATACGAAAAATCTGCGTAAATCGCTCAGCATAACAGCTGTACCTACTTACGTTTTTGATAATTTATTAGTGCCATCCAAGGATGCTCGTCCAGTTCGGTCACAGTGCCCCCATAAATTCTATCGGAGTTGTCGATTCCACATTCGGAAAGGTTTGGTAATATGGAACCTGCGGGAGGCCTTATTGTTACTGGCCTGGGACGAGGCGTATTTGTCGGAAGGAAATCAGGTGGACAGCAAACCTAGAACAATCCAGAAACAAATTAATGAGCGAATCATCATCAATTTGGAAACTATCTATATAACTTTTGAAGAACCTCTTATGGGTGCGTCAAAGCGTTTATTCTCCGGGGAATTTCTGAGTGTTTTAACCAGATTTTAATTTGGATCTATAGTATGTAAGTATGTAAGTTTTTTTTTTCTTTTATGGCAATGGCGCAGTCACGCTCAGCCAACGACAAGTAAAGCGGGGAAACGAAATGATTTAGGAAAACACGGAATTAATTTGGAATAGGAACGATCAGGAAAGTAGGGAAAAATAAACATTACACGTTAATAAGTAAAATACATACTATATGTAATCTAAACATTAACACTAATTAAGAATAATATTTACTACGTTATGTTAAAAATTTGACATAAATACATGCATTAACATACACACATACATATTATATATTGTTACATATAATTATTATGCATACACATACATACATAATATATCCATATATGTATCAAATTTTTATATCATTTTTCATTAAAAACAACGCTAACATTTTATATATTTTAGGATTAGGGATGGAGAGCAAGCAGGATATATTGGTTGGTAAAGGAACTTTAAATTCAATCAAATTATTGTTAAAGGAGGAACGATCGTACAATTCACAGGCAAAAAATATATGGTTTAGATTATGAATTTCTTTGTTGCAATCACATTCGGAACTGTTAATGATGTTCAGTTTCTTAAGATGTTCTTTAGTACATACATGACCCAAACGCATGCGAATAAGAATTGATGTAATCGGTTTGTCAAACCTTAACAACGAAAACCAAGGCTTGACAGGTACTGTAGGTTGAATTTGGAAAAAGTATTTCCCTTTATTTTGGGAACTTGCCCTCCAATATTCACCCCAAGATTCATTTAAGTAAATTTTAGCTAATGAAGCTAAATCCGAGCAGTAGTTCTTGTACGGAAAGATGTCACCACACTCCACGGCATCGTTTGCTAATCGATCTGCTATTTCATTGCCTTTTATACCGCAGTGACTTGGTAGCCATACAAAAATTATTTTCATATCTTTTGACAAACATTGATAAAGCTTATTTTTAATATCAAATATGACAGAAAATTGTGATTTTAATTTAAAGGAAAATTTTAAAATAGACTGTAACGCACTCTGGGAATCAGTAAATATTATAGCTTTCTTAAGTTTCATCATCAGTATATAGTCGATTGCTCTAAATATACCGTAACATTCACCTGTATATACCGATGTCTCTGGAGGAAGCTTAATTTTTTGGACTATATTAAATTGGGAATGATAAACACCTATACCTACACAACCATCTTTAGCATGTTTTGATGCATCACAATAAAGACGATGCCATTCCTGCCAATTATCGTTTATAATACAATTAAATTTTGAATTACAATCAACATCTTCTTTAAGAATATTAAAATTACATACTTCTGGATGTACTAATAGCGACTCAAAACTATGGACAAATAAAGGCAATAAATTATTAACATGAAAAGGAGCGGTAATAGAGTTGTACTTTTCGAAACTTTTTAGAAGTCGTATTGGCGATTTGTGAGTCCAATAGGAAGATTTATTTAATTCCAGAACTTGACGGATTTTTGTTAAAATTGGGTGACTAAGAAATTGTAAACAACGGCAGTAAAATCGATCAGACAAATATTGGCGTCTTAAATGTAACGGAGGCTCTCCACATTCAACTTGTAACGCATTGATTGGGCTAGATTTCATTGCACCTGATATAATTCTTAAGGCTTTTGACTGTATGTTGTCTAACTTTTTTAATGCAGTTACGTTACATGGTTCCAAGAGGAAAGAACCATAATCGATAACACTTCTTATTAAAGCGTTATACACTATTTTCATGGTGAATGGGTGGGCACCCCACCAGACACCTGACAAACATTTTAAAATGTTAAGATTTTTCCCACATTTATCGGCTATATATTGACAATGTGGGACACCAGAAAGCTTGGAATCCAAAATTAGACCCAAGAATTTTACTTCATTTTTTAAAGGAATATTTTGATTGTTATAGGTTATATTTATGTGTGGAGGTTGTCTCATCCTAGTGAATAAAACTATTGTACTTTTAGACACCGATACATCCAATCCATTAACATCCAACCATTCTTTAAGGACTTTAAGGGAACATGTCAAGTTTTCGCATGCATTATTAATGGAAAGGTTGTTAGTATAAATTAAGAGATCATCAGCGTACTGAAGGACTCTTACAGAATTATTAAATGATTTTTCCAAATCGTAAGTGTATATGTTATATAATAAAGGGCTTAAAACGGATCCTTGTGGAAGACCTTTCCACACAATACGAGTTATTGTTTCGTTTTCAAGGTAGAGGTTGATTTCCCTTTCAGATAGCATATTTACAATAAAGTTAGTAAGTACAGGAGGTACATTCAATTTAGTCAACTTTGTTCTTAAAATAGGTATCAAAACATTGTCATATGCAGAGGATATATCTAAAAAAGCTGAAAGAATATTTTCATTTTTAGAAAATGCTATACGTATGTCGGTCACTAATATACTTAGGTTATCTAGAGTACCTTTACCTCTTCTGAATCCGTACTGACTATTGGCTAAAAGCTTATTACTTTCAACAAACCATTCTAATCTATTTTTAACTAAATGTTCAGCTACTTTTGCTATTGTAGTGGATAGAGCAATAGGACGATAAGATGATGCATCCGATGGAAGTTTATGAGGTTTTAAAATCGGTATAATAATTTGAGATTTCCAAGAAGATGGAATATGCCCGCTAATCATTGAGGAGTTTATAAGATTTAGATAGTAATTGATAAGTTCTTGACTGCTATTTGTAAGAAATGAATATGGAATACCATCAGCACCTGGTGCAGAGTCTTTTAGGTTTAAAAGTACCCCTTTTAGCTCTGAAACGGTAAACGGCGAACATAACAAATTATCATTATTATTACTAATGGATGAAAGAGACAGTGGAACGATATTATTTCCAGGGACTGAAGGAGGGGCCAACTTATCCATAAATTTTCCTGCAACTGAATATGACATTGTGTGGACTATGGTTGTATTTAATGATGTCCTAAATCTTTTAATATTAGACCATACAAGAGACGGATTTACATTTGGGCATAAAGAGGCACAAAATTTATGCCAGCCTATTTGTTTTTTTTGTTTTAAAATAGTCTTTGTTTCTTGTGCTGCCTGACAGTATGTGTCAAAATTGTCAGATGTCATTGAAATACAGTAGTCTCTTTCAGCTTTTTTCCGTTTTTCTACTGCCTTAGAACAATCTTCGTCCCACCAAGGTGGCGAAGGAATTTTATCTGGCCTACTTTTTTTAAAAGGAAACGTTTCATCAGCAGCTTCTATTATGACGTTTGCTAAGGCCGAGGCGCAAGCCGGTTCTTGCCCTACATATATTTCCGGCAAATTAAATAATCTCTTATTGATGTTAGTCTGAAATAAATTCCAGTTTGGACTATTTAGTTTATACTTTAGACGAAATGATTGTTTATTACTTTGAGGTCTAGGATACGGAAAAGAGATCAGCAGTGGCATATGATCACTACCATATGAAGAGGTAAGAGGTTGCCATGTAAGAATGGAGGCAAGTTCAGAAGTGCATATTGACACATCTGGAGCACTATCACCTTCTTCCGGTTTAGTGCGTCGAGTAGGCCTACCGGTATTAAGCACACACAAATTATATATATCTAATATCTCTAATAAAGAATTACCATAACATGTAGTTTTTGAGCTTCCCCATACAGTATTTTGACAATTAAAATCACCTAATAGTAAAAATGGTCTAGGTAATGTGCTTATTAGGTTGCTTATTTCAGATAGAATTGTTGATGATGGTTTTGGGATATAAATCGAAATAATATTTATATTATTAACATTAGTGCCAATAGCACATATACCATCACTAATAGAAGGTAGTGAAAGAGGTGTAAAAGATAAAGAATTTTTAATGAGAATGGCTGCACCACCGTGCCCATCTGGCCTGTCTTTCCTGAGACAAGAATATCCTGGAATTCTGAAGGAATACCCAGGTTTTAACCATGTCTCAGAAAGAGTTATAACTATTGGTTTATAATTATTGATTATATCTATAAGTTCAGTCTTATTTCTAATAATGCTGCGGCAGTTCCATTGGATTATGTTTTGTGTTTTGTCCATTTTGGTTTTCATAATTATTTAATTCAGTTATTAAAAAAGCAGCGTTGTCCGGTTTTATTATATTTAATTTAATAAGTGTGGTAATTAATTCATTTATGATGTCCTTAACTGAAATATTACTATTGCAATTATTTTGTAAAGCTGATCCATTAGGGGCCGAAAATGATTGATTATATTCCTTTATTAAAGAGTTATGAATAACTTTATCATAACCTGCATTTTGTTTAACTGGTGTACGTGGTTTCAAAAAAACTGTTTTTTTATATGATTTATTGCCAATTGGGACGGGTTGGGAAGATGAAACAGATTCTGAAATTTGTGTATTTGGTCCTGACATTAAAACTTCTGCATATGATTTAGCAATAGGTGGATGTAATTTAGATGCTTCCATATAGGATATGCAGCTTTGAGCCATAGTTAATTTGATTCTTTTCTGTCTATCAAATTCTGGACAGCATTTATTTGTAGCAAAGTGATGTCCAGAACATGAACAACAAAAAGCATTTGTTTCGTCTATGTTACAGCTGTCCCCTGCATGATCTTGTCCACATTTAAAACAACGTGGTTTGGATCTGCAGTGCACCTTTGTATGCCCATATTTACAACAATTATAACATTGTATAGTTGGATATATGTATAATTCAACACTTAAAGCATTATAACACACAAAAATCCTCTTAGGCAAAATCTGACCATCAAAAGTACATACAACTGTTTGCGATGGTTTCCATACAGGTGACCCTTCAGCCATCACTTTATAATTTAGTCTGCGTAATTTAATAATATCACCACAACCAATAGGTAGTGATATATTGGCCTTAATTTCGTCCAATGACCACTCAGAAGGAACACCTCTTACTAACCCTGTTCTCGAAATGTTAAATGATGGTATAAATGCTTTCAAATTATTTTTCTCGAGGAGTGGGCATAAGACAAATTTATTCGCATCTTCATAATGACTAAACGCCATACTCAGTCTATTGCGGCCAATTCTTTTCAAACTACCGTTAACAATATTTCTAAATATACTATTATTTTTCTTAAGAAAATTGCCAAATGTGATTGGGTGGAGTGTGGTGCCATCAGATAATGACTGCTGTATTCTTTGAATGTGTACTAGAAACGGAGCACTATCAGTGCTAATATATAGCCGATTAGGTTTGGGTGATTCTACAGAGTTTGGTATTAATATATTGTCTCGAACACTCTCAGGTATTTCTATATGAGAATTATTAGAGTTATTTACTATATTATCAATATTTTTATTTACAGTACTATATTGCTTTTGCCTTTTATTTTCATTTCCACTTGACTCTTCACTTTCACACATACAGCTACGATTTGAGTTACCGTGGTGTTTGGACTTATCGGTCCTCCTCTTTTTATTACAATTTTTACATATTTTCCTAGATGCTTTAACTCTTTTCCTATCTTTGGATAAGGAACTATCTGTGTCCATACTGGAATCATTCAATATCGTGATATTAGCCCCGACATGAGGGATTTGAGGTCCCCCAGGATCAAAGCTAGCATCTTCTGTCGACATTATAAATACTTAAAAGACTTACCCAGTCAGAAGATATTTACAAATCTATATTATATACAATAAACTAATAAGAATAAAACAAATAAAACTACTTAGCTGATCTTTAAATTAATTAAAAAATTATTTAAAATTGTTGACTTTAAAAAAACGCTCCCGCCAAGTTCAACGTTTCCCGCGCTTTTCCATCGTTGTTATTTACACTGTTTATTAAACTTTGTCACAAAAATAAGTACTCTTAACACTTTTACGTCTTGATTC
>DWTF01000271.1:0-13484 GCA_018250225.1 Udranomia kikkawai
GTTGACCTAAGAAAGAACTTCGATCCTGTCTTAGGTTGACTACAGATGTCCATGGGCGGCAGTGACCACTTACCATCATGCACTGCATGCTCGTTTGCTACCTCAAAATCATAAAAAAGTCATATATTCCATAATGAATAAGCAGTTTAATAAAGGTCTCATACATCTCATCATCATCAGCCTACATCAGTCCACTGCTGGACCTAGGCCTCTTCCGAGGCACACCACTGAGTCCCACACTACGTTTGCCAAGACGTGGTCTCCATTCAAAAAGTCGTTAAAATCGCTAATACATCTAATGTAACCTAAAAGTAAAGCCTTAAAAAAATTTGGAAACAAATGGTTTGAGATCAGTCCGAGATTTTTAAATACACATTTCACGGCTTGTGATTTCGATACAATAAAGTACAAAAATTTAAATTTCCTCGTCTTGATATAATTAAAGATGAATATTTTATAACTAATGGCACCCACTATAATAACAAAACCTGTTTTCCTAACACCACAACGTGACTCTGAAGGTCGCGGTCATGGCGGTAAAGGAAAAACTATTTAATTTAAATATTATATTGGCATACGTGACACCTTAACTGAGTGAACTGTGAGTTAAATTACAGCGTTTAGATACATGTTAGGAAACGGTATGGCTTCTGGGACAAAGAAGGAATTGTTTAAGAACAACAAAAGATACGCTCATTTAATAATAAAGAAAAAATATCCTTTTTATTATTTTTAGGGTTTTTGAGGTAGCAAACGTGCATGCAGTCCACCTGATGGTAAGTGGCTGCCGCCCAAGGACATCTGTAGTCAACCTAAATGCTAATAGCTAGTTGCTACCCCTAAGGACTAAGTTGGAACGCCTGCGTTAAGGACATCTCCCTGACAACAACTCTACTAGGGAAAGTAGAGGTCTGAAAATATGGCTTAGTATAATGACTGAATTCATATTAACTTTAAATAAAATAGTCATTTAAGAATAATTTTGTTGTGACAGTATATTAGTAGTAAAATTGTGATTCACACGAAAAAATAGTACACATAATAATCATTTAAATGTTTGCAATAACAACAAAATGATCTTAAGTTATCTAAAGAAAATAAAAGTAATGAGGAATATATAGTAACGTCTACATATCAAATGAGAAAACCAATGTCAGTACGTAGGTATTAAAATCCAGATCTAGTCTATAAATTAACAAGTCATGCCTAAAGCCGCTTACTTATATGTTGTTTAATTTCTTAGAACGTTCGAGGTCACATAAACCCATAGCGTTAGATAACACACACACACACACACACATGAACAATACACACGTACCTGATATACGCACATACATACACACACCCACACCATAAACCATACGAGGAAAAGGCTATTCCAAGTTTTATCATCACTAGAACCATGAACTTGAAAATGACAACTCATTTATTCATTTAACTGTAAAAGAATATATTACGAACGATATTTAAAGTCGCTGGTTATTTTACATAAAAAATGACAGAATTAAATATGACACAATTTATTTAATTATACTGAAACGTACAGATTAAAAAATGTTAAAAATATTAAAATTACGTATTTATGGGACGATGGCGGTAGATGATTTATAAGTTACACGCAACTTAATATTATTAATGGGATTGTGAGTATGTTTGTTATTACGAAACTATTTACGAAATAATATCTTGTATAAGCATTTTTAGAGGTACATAATCAGACATACAATGCCTATTATCTAGAAAAAAAAGATGGTTCCTGTTTGTTCTGAATTTTTATTCAGTTTTAAAGACATTGATGCGAGTAACTCGAAGATAAATAGGTGAACGTTCCAACTTCAGGAACAGGATTTTTAAGACAATTACACGACAGAGGAGTATAAAATTTTGCACAGCCAAAGTTTATACGGAGGAGAGGTGCCGAGAGGTCGTATTTTATTGATAATACATTATAAATTCATTAAATAAGTAAAAATAACCTAGAGATATTAGATATAGAGAGATAAAAACATGGTATCTCTTTCTATCATAGCTTAGGCTAAGGCGATAACGATCGTAGAAATGGAATAGAAAAGAAACGTTTGTAACATAGCTAAGCGTACCGCAGGCTTAGCGGCGTATCTACCTACGAGTATTTTTTGTTAGTCATTTTCCTCATCGCGTGTATCACCGAGAGCTCACACCGGGCCACCCGATTGGGGACAAAGAGACCTTAAATTTTTAAATGCCGCGACGCAAGGGTTAACTGGGGTGCGAGTTAAGTACATTTCGCTGTAACGGGCGGGTTACGGCCAGGGCTGCTTACTTGCATACATGCAAAATGTGTGATTAAAGTGTAACTTTTGAAATGGCTTACGACAACTGCTACGTGTTGGTGTGTGTGTATGTGCGTGTTGTATGTAATTCAGTTCTGATAAGAGACTCTTTGAAATCCATTCATATGTGGTCATGCCATAATTAGTAACCTGGCATTTAATAACAATTAAGTAACAATAATCTGTGTAAAACGAAATAAAACATCTTGGAATATTATGCATTTTAAAATGTTCTCGCGGTTCGCGCTTAGAACTTTTGTACCTTTATTTAGTAGGCACAATTTATACGAGTATTACATGCACTTTGAACCATAATAATAAAAATATAAAAAAAGGTTGAGAGGTATCGATGAGTGTCAACCCTACCTATCCCATTGATAATACCTGGCACTGTTTACGAGTGGCGATACTGCACGAGTTCTGCCCGCCGTGCATTACTGCTCGGATTTTGATATACCTACTGCGCTACCGAGATAGTACCCGGAGTACAGAGATATTTTGGACGCCAGTACTGTATCTATGTACCTATGTATATATAAAACAATAACCAGCTTCGTGCGAAACGTATTCGCATGTTGGGAATTTCGTTGCATCGTACAATATGGTTTATACATTTATTGGCGTAAAATAAGATCGTTCTAGTGAGAACCTGAATCAACATTTATGGTCATTCTGAGAGGAAGTAAGAGTTTTAGTAGAACAATATTTTACAAACCGAATTATGCTGCTTGAATAGTGCCTGATAGCTCTGTCACCTTAGAGATTACAAGAATAAGCTCCTCTTGGTCATCTGAGGATTAGGAACTAGAGTTCGTCATACACGTCTATCAAAATTAATGTGCATTTTGTTTATTTAGCAAATTATTACGTATCTGTTTAAAATTAACAAGTAGAACAAATATGGTAAGACCCGGTCAATTTATACGAAGTAAGATATATGAGGAGTCTCGTTATCCTTGACTCTATAACGGCGATTGTGCAACGTTTGACTTAAAATCGTGAGATCGACTAAAGCAAAGACCTAATAAGTCTTCACTAGAATAAGAATATTGTACTAGAACAATGTGGTACGACTCCGGAGGGACCATCCCTACACCTATTTTTTTCTTATGATAGGAGTACTAGTTCCCGCGTTCTGAATTGATGGTTTTGATGAAAGAGACACTTAAGAAGAGTTTCAATTTGAGGATTTTTTGATTGATTTGTCTATAGAACGCATGCTTGGTCGACCTAAGATCCAATTTTGATCCTATCTTGAATTGATTGCAGATGACCATGGGCGGCAGTGACCAATTATGATCGAGAGAACTACATGCTCTTTTGCTTTCTGAACGTAATAAAAGTAATGATATAAGCTAAAATCTAATCTTCCATCTTCTGAGGACAGAAATTTACGATCTATCGCCATTTCCACGTCTCCCACTCGTAAACGAACATTTATTTCCTTAAGTAAGATAACATTTAAATTTCCGTGCGACACGTATAAATATAAGGTTAACGCAATTTATTATGTTTGCAATGACTTTTATGTATTTTAGCGCAATTTGAATATTTATGGTGTTTATAATGTAATGTAAAAACGATAAAATTAATAATTCCCAGTACTTTGCTATGCAAACTCATTTATTAGTCATACTGACCTAAGTCAATCAAAAAGATCAGACATAGTAAATTTATACTGCAGAGGTTGTTATTAGCCTCATTAAACGAGTTTATAATCGACAAAGTAAATGTCAACAAGTATGTATCATTGAACAACACAATAACATATGGAAAAAATATATTTTTTTATTTCTAGCTATTTTGCCTGAGTTCGTCTCTCTCATCTATATGAAAATTTGTCACAGTTCAATTCCTAGTTTACTTCCAGGAAGTAAATATAGCTAAACATAATAGCTGTTACAACAAAAGGAAAATTATTTTGTATCTAACCCGTTATTCAACTCAGTCTTAAAACAATGCTCGAATACATCAAGGGAACTAAAGACCACAATTTCAAATCCCTGTAGTAATCGCGACTAACGTGTACGCACGTGACGTCCGCAAACAGTTTAAAAAACGCTGTAAAAAATGTAAAAAATATACACCAACTCAAGGGTGAGTCCCTTCCCTTGGTGCTGTGAAGGGTTAGTTTAGGTATGTCCTAGGCACACAGCTCGTGCCCTGAATGTACATACATATCTAAGCTTTAAATAAAATATGTGTCCCGAGGGAGTGTCGATAAAGCCCGCAGTAGTACACGATATGGGCTGGAATTGTAGATAATAATCGGAATGGGACCGCCGCGGTGGTTCGGAAAAGTTATGACTCAACTAGCCTTCCGTCCCCCGGCTTTGTTGCTAAATCCCATTAAATAGGCCTCGATATGAAAATATATACTACCCTCAGTGACCCTTAGGTTTTCAGTATTCCTCTGTGTATTTTTAAAATGGTCACTAACCACCTTTACAAACTTATCGTAACGAACAATTTAAATAAATTATTATTACAATAGAAACGTCTCATTTGACAAAATTATCTTACGTTGGAATAAAATTTCATTGAGCCCATACAGTAAAGGGTCAAGATGTCTCTACTACCTGACATCAATTAGTGTAACAATATTTTCATGAAATGGTTCGGCAACTAGAAATTTAATGTCAATTTTGTTAGAAGAACGGTGGTGACACTCCGAAAATCTGAAGTTATAATCGCATCACTCGAAATTGGCCACAAGGTCGGCAGAGTCTTAAAGTGATGTCGGAATGTAGAGCAAATTAAAATATACAATGTTAATTTATATGAAAAAGCCTTGTGTATAAAGAAAACTGCAGTAGAGTTCAAGGGAGTTCTGTTTTTGAACATTCGAGTTTCTTTTTTATCGCGGAAACGAGTCATTCAATTACTTTTACACGAGAATTTAAGTCTTACTTTACGACCAATTAGGAATGTTAGTAACGAGATCGGACTAACAGTTGTAACTTTTTTGTGTAATAAAAGTAGCAAATAGCAATGCACCTGACGCTTAGTGGTCATTGCCACCCATGAACATCTCTAATTAGCTCCGAATAGATATAAAATATTTATTGTTGTTATCGACATAAAGAAGTCGTTAAACCTCATCGGAGCCCATTTGTGGGCTTGAAAACATCCGACATACTCGTTGGCCGCTAACCAGTTCTTCCTCCAGGCCTATATCCGTAGTAGGAAGAGATTCGTGCCCAGCAGTGGAACATTAAAAGGGTTGCGGCCAAATATAAAGTCTAATTACTGTGTTTGCTAAATGTTGGGTGTAACGGGAAATTAACATTTTTATACCGCAAAAGATAGGCAGACCACTTTTTAAACTATAGACTCGTAATTTTGAACTCGTACTTTTGAAGCGACGCAAATGTGTATTTGTTTTTACATCTTTATTGATTGCTTTTGATTATATTATGAAAGGTGTGGTATCAATATTGACAGTATTATTTTTTTAAATACGGACTACATATTTCTTGCTTCTACTTCAGAGGTAAATATTTCAACAAAAGTTGAGGGGATATTTATATTTATGCAACTTTCACATTTATGGCCAGTATTGAAAAATTAGGCCATATAAACCCTACATTACCCTGTATCTTATAAATTGAAGCGATTCGTTCACAATAGGCGTGTCTTGGTCGGAAGTTGTGTAGCCGCTCCGGAAAGGACGGAGGGCTCATCCCATTGTGGATAACGCTCTTTATAAAGGAAAGGGTCTCCAGCTGACAGGATTTGTGTGAAATCACGAATCTCTTATGAACATTGTATAGTTGTTAATAACGCATAAATTCGGGCAGATGTCAAAATTCGACTGACATTAGCGAGAACAACAAAAGACGTATAAAAATGCCGACAATCTAAGAAACCCATAAAAGACTTTCGACGATTCCTCTTCCATGAAGTTTTCTCTAAATTCGATATCAGAGGAAACTTCATGATTTGATTGATTGAAGATCAGAGGCAGCGATGAATTACCATCAGGTGTGGGCTTGTTTACCTTACCATGGAGGTAATAGATAAAAATGAAAACAATAAAGCACGAAACAATAGTACCTACACATAACGTGTGTATACGTCACACATATGTAACGTTTAATAAAGAGACTCCATAGAGTAACATATTAGAAATATTAAAGCTTATACTTATACCTAAAGTCGAGAGCAATATGTCTACACACAGAATAAGGATCCTCGCGCTCGGAAGTCTCACAGACGAGGAACAGATAACGGCCCACATTCACAACGTGGACGATAACGTTCTTTATGAGGGAAAGGGTCTCGCGTCGGCTCCATTTGTGTGGAATCACGGATCCGTGATAAGTCCCGTGACTTGGCTAAGGATTACCGTATAGCTGTACGTATAATAGACGCTGTACAGAGCGGCGATTGTGCGGTTGTCTACCCAATCTTCGAGCAGATGACTAAATAATATAATATGACATGGACGTTGTGTTAACGAGATCAATAATTAACAAAACAATGTTTTATATAATATTATTGATGTTTACTGCACTTTCTGCAAAGTTGATTGGTAAAAAATGTTTTTTTTAGCATTAATTCCGTCTTTTGTACCACTCTACTTTTTGGTCAATAAAGAATAAATAAAATAAATGAATGGAAGTGTAATTGAGTATTTTAATGCAGTATTCTAATGAATCATAGTGAGTGATGCCGGAATGTAACAGAATTAGGAGACTCACAAGTCTAAAAATTTCAACATGTAAGCTCTATTTCAAACGTTATAAGTATCGTAGGAGATATGTGTTGTACATATAACGGCGCTTCGATATAATCGATTCTTGTTTGACAGGCAAAGGCCCATAGGTATTACCATACAATGCTCTGTTAAAAAGAGCGTTCGTCCTAAATCTAGGAGATTTAAACATAAACACTAAAAAAAATATGTGTGTTTGTGTATGTGTGTGTGTGTGTGTTAAGAGACCCCGACGATCTTTAGAATCGCGAAGATCTTCTAGATTTAGTAAAAATGGTAACTTCGCAGAGAGCCTTATGTTCAAATCGGTCACCGGATAGTGTAAGTGTATATGAAAATCTATAGAAATGATACTTGTACTTTTGCCAACCGTGACCTTCCTAAAGTCACTACTCGGAAAGTCAAGTCAAGAAGATCTAATATTTAACCCGTAAATATTAGAGAGCCATCCTAATGGGCAACAACAAAAAGTCTCTCAAACATGTTTTATTTCATAAAAACACAAAGACTTGTATTAGCTCGAGTGTGTTGCTATTTTGAGCTTGTTTTAACTTTGTATGGTAAATCATATGAGATGGATAAAAGCAACTATGAAAAAGTAAAATATATTTTTGCAAATTTAGAAAAACATAGCAAGTATTACGGTTTCAAAGCTGTCCTTAATTTATGCAAGAGGATCCTGTACCTACTAATACCAATTTTTATGTCTAAATCTCAGGTCATAGACTAGTGCCAACGTATTGATATATTTATACTCTTCGTATTTGTACATAATATTATTACTGTGTATATTGATACTACATTTATAGGCAGGGTCATAAATTATTTTTTAAAGCTATGCAGTACAATAATAACAGTATTTTGCGTTGTACTCACAAGATTCTGTTCACATTAAGACGGAGAAAGAAAAAAACAAACAACATATCAAACCAATAACCTATTAAATAAATAACCTTACACTGAACGCGCTACCACCCTATTAAAAAAGGGTTTCCATAGCGACATTTTAATTACTGCGAGGCGTTTAAGACCGAGGACTTAATTGAAGTGCAGTTTATTATAATTGAAAGTGATTGAAGAAAAAGAATACGAGTTCAATTATAGGATACAGGGAATATTGCAGCTTTCGCTTGGCGAGCTTTATTTGAATGCGTAGAGCGGCTAGATCACGCAGAAAACACGTCGGGCGGGAATAACGCGCACGGTGTTGAAGCAAAACCATAGTCTTAGTAGTTAACCTTAGTCTAAGTCATACCAAATATATACCGCGTATTTGTATATACTAGTATGTACTAGAAAACCAATGTCTTACTTTTATATAACAATCACTAAAGATGTGTATGTTTAAATAGTCGTTATGTCGAAAAAAGTAAACGTTCAGTTTACTTATACGGCTACAACTCAGAGTCTATATTGTACCAACCCTTAACAAGAAAAGTTTGAGCAGCAGCGCAGCTTTTAAACTATTATAGCTTTTTACTTTAGATGCAATACAACGTAACTCTTAATTAGGAACCAGCTCAAAATGACATACATACTGCCTGTTGGCAACTAAACCCCTTCAAATTTATGCGGCCGATTACCAATATTTTAAAGCGTCCAATTAGTATTACACAAGATCAGCTTAGAAGGCGTTGAAGAGGAGAATGACAACGATAAAATCTGATGTTAATTTCCAGTAAAATAAATCTAACTTGTAAGTTTGTTCGGCCCAATACAACAGTCTAAATGATGATATATTATATTCCACCGATTCACCGATTTCCCAACAGCAAATTCAAAAATATAATGATGATCTATTCACGAATAAAGATTAACATTAACATAACATTTTGTCTCTCTCGCTCACATAATGAGTATCAATATCTAATCTATAAACGATATATAATATACACATTTGGGTGTGCTTGTCGCACTTACCGATGCATCTACAAGTGTCCATAAAAGTCGAATAGATTTACTCCTAATGGGGTTTATTAATCACCGTTTCGAAAACCCCACCGTCATGCCTCGGTACTTAAGTTCCATATCTCCAGAAAATTACCATACGTTCCCACAGTGATGGAGAAGGCAATGAAATTGAATGCGGACAATTTCTTTAAAAAACATTAGAAATACAAAATGAAAACCGTAATCGAAAACGAAAATTTACACATTATCTAAATTTTTTCCTCATTGAGAATCGATTCGAAACTGAACTGGTTTAAGGGTTATTGAACGCTTTTTTGGACAGGGTTTTTTAAGCTTTATATTCTTGTCAAACAAAGGTTGGGTTCAATTCGATCCTTAATCTTTAAAGCCTTACACTACACTTTAAATAAATACTCTATAAATAGAACAAAGCAATTAACCGTAACCAAACAACCTTAGTACATAGTACAAACTATAAAAGTAGATCAAATGCAAAAAAAACGACTACTAATTATATAATCGTCCTTTGGTATTTCCCTCATACGCATTCCGGCAGGCGACGGCGCGACTAGTCGCAAGGGCGTCGCGTGTCAGCGCGACATTAGCGCGACGTACGCTATCTTGGGCGCGCATCGTAATTATAAAGTCGGTGCACACTTTCATGCGACATGATTACCGCCGTCATGCTGTTTAATTTCAATACAATATACTCGTACACGTGTTTGCGTTGTGGACACATGCATGCGTCGAGCGGGCGGCGGCGTTAACACACAAAACCTTATGAGAATGCTTGCGCTTGTGTACATTTCGATTGTATTGTAATTTCGCTTTAAAGGTTTAATCGTAGTATTAAATCGTTTACACAGAAAATGTTCTAGAAAATCATGTTAAAATAGATTTATTTAACTATGTACTTAAAAGATAAAATGGGCACTTCACTCAAAATAAACTTTTAAACGTGAAACTAATGTAAACAAAAACAATATTCTCTTACTGCGAGAAGAAAAGCACCCATCAAAATTCGTGTATGTAATACATATTCTTGAACTTACATAACACAAGGACTAATAGCAAAGCAATGCTCTAAGTAACAAGACGTCCATAAAACTGCACCTACCACCGATCCACTAACAGATTGCACGAGGCCATCTCATGAAAGACATCGCAAAATTACACCTAAGCGGAAGAAGAAATGTTGTAGATTAGCTGCAGGGTTTATAGCATCTCGTTGCCTGGAACTTATCTATAAATGCGGATAACGACAAATTACTGCGACATTTACAACTGGTAATACTGGCGACTGCTAAGATTACTTACGGACGAACCGTAAATGTGTTTATCGTCTTTTTTCAAAAGAACCCCCGATAGCGGTCAGTAATCGAACACGTAATAAGCTATGTTAAACATTAATCATTACATAGATACATACGTGCATAATTAGTGATACTCGAATAAACCTGGGAACCGCGCTCTTAACTTTTATCACTGTTTAAGTGCTTGTAATTGATTTGATAGTGTGATGTTAATTTATAGGAAAGTCACTTAGGCACTGGTAGATGAAAATTACTAGCTAAAAGGACGCTTACACTCATTTTTAAAAAAGGTACTTTGAAGATAGCCTAAAGTGATAGTTACAAGAAGCATAGGTACGGCTTATAAAAGGTGTTAGGAAATTTGTAATAAAAATAGGAAGGGACGGAATAAAGGATGCAGTCCACCTGATGATAAGCGGCCACTGTCGCTCATGGACATCCGTAATCAACTCAAAATACTCAAGATACAACTACAACAAATGCGTTGCTAGTCCTAAGGGCTAAGTTAGACCGCTTCGATTAAGTATGTATGTATGTCCCTTCAAACCAGAACATAGAAGCACAAACACTGCTGTTATAAAACAAAAGTAGGTGTGACGAAGTGCCTCCATGAAAATTTCTACCACCTTTGAGCAATAATAAGAATATCATTGCGGCACATACACACACACCGCGCCCAAGGACACGTGCTTGCGGTCGACATTGTTTATTGTTTGTGCCTTCACTCGCACGTTGGCACACGGTCACCTGTCCGTCATACGCGTATAGCGAGTGTCGCAAATACTCGTAACTCGTATAGTCTCGTATAGTCGTCTCTTGGGAAAACGGCGACAGGCAAAAACGTATTTAGGCTAATGAAATTGGTTGCAATTGCGTTGTTTGAGGTTATTCTCGAATAGTTCGCAATGGCGATGTGGGTTTAGGCTTAATTGAGTGTGTTGCTTGTGTAATGCGGTGTACTAATGCGAAATTCTAGGTGCAAATTATTGTATTCAATTAGGCGTATTAAATGGAGAATTTGCAAAATAAGCAGAGTTCCCGAAATATTTACTGTAAGTGCTGGAAAGAGCACAGCTTTAAGCTATACATTACAAATAAAAATGACCTTATACTAGAATAGATATACTCGTAAGCATTTCAACAAAATAGAAATATCGGAGACGCCTTACGGTTACTACCACTCTTACCCTCCATTACTCTACTTTTTTTGCTACAAATTTTACTACAAATATTTTTGTGTGTCATTATGATAAAAAAAAAGGTTCCATATGTTACTTAATAAGCAAAAATGTTTCCCACGTGTTTTAAACGTGTACAATGTCAGCTATTCTACAGCGTGGTCTATATAAAAACGCCGCATCGTAAAAACTTGTTTTAATGCTGACTTTTCTAACCTACATTCGGCTGCAAACACGCACTGTTTACTTGGCAGAGTCGTACGAGTATCACTCTTGGTAACTAATAACTATTGTCGATTTACGAGGCACTTCGTTATGACAAAAAGCTGACATACAATGTGCAAAGTCTCGTTCGTCCACAGTTACTTTGAATCAACTAACGTTGTCGCATGCATACGAAAATCATGTATCATATCGAGGTGAACTCTTGATTCAAAAATCTGGTGAGAAACTAGTGGATTTGATCAATACAAAACGTTTTGGGCTCAGTCCAAGCCAATATGTAATAATTAGTTGAACTTAAAATTTTCTATGATTCTTTTAACGGTCTGCTGATAAAGACCAAATATTTATTACACGATCGAAATGAACACCAATAAACGATAAGCAAGACAAGAAATAAAAAGAAAATCGAGCGAGAATCGATTCCACCTGACTATCGAATATAACTAATCCTTCTAACCAGAACTTTATCGATTAAAGATAAAGCAGTAAAAATGCATGACTAAATTCCAAACGACCTAAAAGTCAACGTACGCATGTCGCTAAGCACTTCGTGATTAATGTGTAAGGGCCTCCTAACATATTTCACTACATTTGCACCGAGCACTACTGACACAGTGACGTGCATCTGGGACGCCATACTCATCACATTCGATCCATGGTACGGAGAAAGACGCGATTACATCTATTAGTCGGATATTTTTAGTTCAGCGCGATGATTGATGTTGTGCCTAATCAAACTCATTATGTACAATTTGATGAATTATGTGACGCAATGGTCACCATGCCTGATTTCATTTTAAAAGGTTCGTTTTCTAGCAAGGTAGGAATTTGAATAGGTTGAAATATAAATGCTAAAGACCGGGAAGTCTGAGTACCTGACGATTAAATTCAAAGCTATCAATAAATGCAAAAAAATTACATGTTTTATCTAGAGATATACCTAGACAGCATGTTCTATTAAGACCAAAATAAAATGAAAACTGAAGGTGACGCATCTTTTCATGTAGTTCTATGTATGAAGCAATATTATAAGAGTGAAATTCATTTAACGATTCCTTTTAGCTAAGTAACGTTCTCATAATACTTATGTATTTAGTCAAACTCACAGTTTCAACGCATGAGCAGCACGGGAGCGGCAACAAAACATACCTGAAATTAAAATAACCAGTTTAGTAATTTGTTGCAAAATGCTAATTACGTATCGATTACACGTCAATTGCGGGTTGAAGGTAATAAGAGTGCATTTATAAAGACAATGACAGCAAGGTGGAATGTACCTATTACTTACAGTAAGATACACTCTCCACCTGGTGTTAAATGACCATCGTCTTTGTGGCAAATTTCATACAAAATTTCTGATACTTGATAACATGTAAAGCGTTAAAATTACAACTAAAGCAGTGGTCACATCATATTAACTTATTATATAAAACTGAGAAGTAGGCGCACAAGTATAGCAGACTAATAACAGAATTATAACAATATGAAGTTAATTTGGAGAAGATCATTTTAAGAAAATTTTAAGAAGTTATTTTCTTTTACTTTGTTTTTGTTTCAGATGGGAGAATAGTCACTTTCTTCGTACATGGACATATGAAGTTTAGCTTGGACATTGATAGTCTTGGTTAAATATGAGGAGTTCCTTGGGATTTAAATAATGTAAAGAAATGAAATGAAATGAATTGTTGAAATCAATAATAAAACGATCACAATGATATTGAGAAAAAAAAAGTCAAAACAAACTTAGTGACTAAATATAGGGCGGATAAGGAAAATCAATGTATGTTACATATTTATATGAGCGATTATTAAGATGAGACTGTCGTAA
>DWTF01000272.1:0-13472 GCA_018250225.1 Udranomia kikkawai
GTCGAAGAATTGCTGTCGTCATTGCGTATGAGTCTCAACCTGTTGTCTACCTCAGTCCATCTGAGTGGGAGAGCTGTCGGGGCATATTGCCCGCTGGGGCGTATTGTAGAGGTTTACCCTATAGGTAATTGAATTAGATAGGCTTATGGGTTCTGTTTTGTATCATATCATTAATGACTTGATGCGCTTTATAGCGCATCGCGAAAAGATCTGAACTGGACGGACTCGAATGAACCATGACCGTGATCAAATCAAATCATTTATTCGCAAGGACAGATACATAGTTATATATGTACGTAGTTATACAGTTCTCTAATGTTCTGCCTTATCTGGCGTGCGATTATGGATCACTAAAATTGCGATATGTAATATAGAATTTGATAATTTAAAATTATCTCTATAAGTTGCTTGTGTTGGCTACTTGGACCATAATACACAAGTAACAAAATCGAATGGAACAACATATACGAGTATTTAAAATATGCAATTAATATTTACCAAAACGTACCAAATTTTCGAATACGTACAAATACACTTGTAAAGAACATTGACACATTAATGTAACACAACAAACAATTTCTTATAAATAGTTGAGTAACAACAATCGTTTGTGGTAACTAATTGAGAATCGACAAACCGAAGCCTCATAAACTCAAAGTGCACCAACCAACCTCCAACCCTTAAATAGCAGATCCAATCTCCGATCGACAACAAAAACTCAATTAATTCGCCGAGAAAGGGTTAAATTTACTATAAACGATACCACAAAAATGCCACATCAAAGGCCTTGGCTAATTTTAATTAAACTCAAGACGATGAAGCAGCGCCAAGTTTTTACATTTTCCCTTTCTGTTACAATTGAAGACTCTTGAGGCTTAGGCTGCCGTTTAGAAAGTTTTAAAGGAATTATGAATCTGACTTGTCGGCATTTCGTTTCCTTTGCGGGCTGTGCTTGCTTGTGTTAAATTTGTTCGTGTCTTTATTATTTTTGAAAATAGAAATGATATAAAAATTGTTAGCGAGGCTAGAACTCATTAGCTTGGTAAGTAATATTTCTATATCTTAGAAGTAACTTAAGATTATTTTCTAAGTATAAGACACAACAAACCAAAATGAATGTACAAATTCACATCGTTAAAATGTAATAGTATCGTAGCATTATGAAAAGTTCCGTCCATTCCTCGAACACACTGGGCATCCATTCATCAATTCATATTCACAAAAAGCTATACAGAAAGCAGATAAAAACACCTGACGGCACAGAAAATGACCACTTTTCCGTGAAATTTAACACATTGGGGCCGACAAAACGGATAGGGGAAGGAATGGAAATCCCTTCCCGTGTCCGACCTTTTCAGAATCGATCCTGTATGCACAATACTTTGGCTATATTTACGTATTAACATAGTATGTTGGTCGGAAGCCGGTCATTATGACGCGGCTGGCGAAATGGACGCATTGTGCGCGGCTTAGGGCCCTGTATCGAACAGTTCGTTCGTGGACTTTTTCTTTGTGAACGGATCGAGAAAGAGGAATAAATGAATCCCGATTTTGAATTTGGAACTGTTTTGTTTCGTGGTCTCGACCTTCTGGCGTTCAACGACATTTTTGACTGAATCATGTAAAATGACTTCTTAGCCTTCTAATTATGCTCGTCGTGCATCTTTTTCTGTTTTATTATGGATATAATTCAATTTTTGGAATAAAATAAATCAAATATCCTGTCACTCGTACACATAAATAAACAGAAAAAATTGACTCCTAAATTAATAAAACTCTTGAAAACTTGAAGGAGAAAAATCGGTTATTCACGCCAATACCAGGCGAAGGCAGAATACAAGCGAGAGATGACAACGAATTTAATTATAAATATAATAATTAGTCAAATCACCCGAGATCGAAATATCAAACCACTTATGCACTGAATAGACAACAAAATTGCAGTTTACGTGATCTGTTTTTTTTTTTTTATCAAAATATTATTGACTCATAAAAAGTTGCGTGGGTAAAGACTTTGGAGGGCGTGCATTTTTATACGATGATACCTATTATACTAACTACATACATGACTGTGAAACTTAATCCTGCGAAAACGTATTCAATGTGCGCTCGACCTAAGGCGCAACGTTGATAGGTTTTCAAGTGAAAATTAATCAACTAAAACCTATCGTTGGAGCGCCCTAAACTTTGGCCCGGGCGAGCGCGCCGAGCGGCCGACAGCACTCGCTTTGTCCGACCGCCGTCTTTTGCCGTAATCCTGCCTGTTTTAGTATGATTAAACATTTGAATATACACAGCTGATAGGCCAAGCATGGATAACATTGTAGAATAATCTCACAAAAAGCTGTTCATACTCGTATAATAAACTTCGTCGTGGATGTATGCTAAGGTCTTGGATATTTTAAAAAGGCAGTCAAATAAGTGAGAGGTCAATATCATTAAAAAAAAAGAGTTAAATGCAAACCATCGCCGCCTCATCAGTTCCATGTAATCCAAAATAGGTGATTGCTGATAAGGTTTTAATTTGAAGAGTTTGTTTATACGGAAAAAGATAATTCATTCATACTATGTATGTATTGTGTATTATATGTATTATATTTTATTTCCCAGATTTAGTAAATCGTCTCTGATTGATTTGATTTAGAAAAAAATAAATTTGACTTTTGTTCTATTTTGATTTGGTTACCTTTTCCGACGAATAAAAGTCCCTAAGGCAACGTTAAGAGAAATTTTACGCAAAGATATTATATTTAGTTATCTGTCAAAAGTAACTTGATCAACCTTCTTGGATTTGATTTCCTGGGATAATAAGTGCTTAGTTACAAATAATACTGACGAGAATTGTAGTAAATAATAATAGTAATAGTAAAATAATCTATTTTTATTAGCAACAATAAACTATATAAGGATACCAATGCTTCCCACCACATTATCTCCTTAACGATATGCGTTATAGTGAAACGAACCCGATGAAGACCCGTGCTTGCGCGGCGATCAATCTGAATATTTCCCGAACAATGATTTACGTAGTTGGTAAACGTTTGACGCATTGATTTAATCCCTAACAATTTGCAGACTCGGCTGTTTGAAGAGCAGGTCTACTTGTTAATTAACCGGACATTTATTTTATTCTTACTACGAATGTATCAATGCACCTAAATACTGTCTGTTGGTTGAATCTAAATGTCATAATGAGACGCGCCACTTCTCCTTAGATTCGAAATAATTTCAAATCTAAGATTGTCGCAATATTTTCTCTCCAACTGAATTTCCGGTTGTATTCTTGGCTATGCCTATATTAGTCCCATAAATATTATCGGGCGATTTTTTGAAGTAGTTGATGCAAAAAATTAAGATCCGATGTGAAAGACATTACTGTCGCCAAAGCTTTCTGCCTTACAACAGTATTGTTCTGGTTGTCGTGTCGTCGACCTCAGACCTTCAATTATTTATAATTATAATTTAACGATAAAATTTTCGGAGAAGGAGCTTAGTTAGTAACGAGAGTACTGGCTTTGTGGTAAGAACAGTTCCAGCAAGTAATTAATATCTGGCTAGCGTCAATGGGTACACGCCACACGCCGTTATGCCGAAAAGGCGTCACACATCGTTATTCGGACATCAAAGAGAAAAGCCGCCATTCAGGTATCGCTGAAATCCGTTGACGGGGGTCGCACACAATCTATATCTGTAACCGACCGAGTTAGGCTTTTGCCATTTTTGCCTCACTTTCAGGAACTATTTCGAGATTATACAAAAAAGCGGGATTATTTCGTAAAAAATAAGCTGAGGATTTTGTCATCGTTCTAGCACAGATAGGGCCAAAGAATAAATAAGTACCGTGATGTATATATTCAACAAGCACTACATATTTGAGCAAAAGAAGAAAAACTTCGCAATTGGCTTCCGCAATAACATAATTAAATGAACTATCGATCTGAAAAACATTTGAAGTCGAGTAACCATTAACTTTGGCCAAAGTGGCGTATAATTCCTTCAGATGCTCGCTGGGACAGTTTATAACTGGGACAGTTTATAGCTGGGACGGTTGCTGCAGCATGTAATCTTCCTCTATTAAAAATTTATTTGAAAGTTTAAGATTAAAGCATTCCATAAAAGCCAAATTAAGACGAATACATTCACCTATTTGTCGTGTTAATAAGGTGGTCTCAAGATGCTGAAAATTAATTAGTACAGCAATAGAAAGCCATTAAATGTATGTGTCGTACAAAACGAGCCTGCAGCCACATCAAACGGGTGAAGTCATTCTGTACCTGCGTCTGAAGTTGGCTCAATTGGGTCACCCAGTAATTTGGGCCTACTTCTGAGCCGTCATTTACTATTTGGTTTATATAGTTCACATGGTTTTCCTTAAGCCTAATGATTTTGTATTTTATAAAACTTTAAGTCTTTACTTTTCTTAACATGCTTTTATTAGCTTGACGTCAACCCCTGGATTCACCGGTCGTGATATTCTGCTAACATATATGGAACAGTTAACCTTTTAAGTAACACGTTTATTCCGCCCATGTCATGTACTTTTAAGCAATTCTTCATTTCTATAACACATAGTTACGCACCAAGCTGACTTTGATTTCGATAGATATCGTGTATCGAAAGAGACGTTGTTTGGCCCCAAACCTTTTTATGTCCTACTGCTGGGCACCACAACTGGAGAAGGTCTGGAGCATACTCCGCCAGGCTGCCCAATGCGTGTTGGTTGTGTTAGTTAGTTAGTGGCCAACCAGTATGTCGGATGTTTTCAAACCCTCAAATGGCTACGACGACGTTTAACGACTAATAACTAACGACTGCTATCTGTCGATAACAACCGGGACGAACTGCTTAACGTGCCCTCCGAAGCACGTAAAACGCGCACGAAAGAGGCGTTGTTTAGCAAAACTAAATAAATGCAAGTGGATGGAGCGACGCGGCTGCTCCGCTGCGAGCTGGAGCTGTTCGCGCCTGGGAGTAATGCGCGCCGCATTTGTCAGTTGTCAGCACTCGGCAGCAACGTAAACAGGGTGCCTAGGCGTGATAAGTTTCCTAATACTTCGCACTCGCTCACCTCACCATACAAACTACACCTTTTAATAGCTTAACAAGACCATATTTGCCACATTATAATAGACTCCTCAACATCACACTCCTATTTTATCCTCAATGAAACAGGACTGAGGACTACAGCTGTAGTTTATTAAGACGCTTAATCTTGAAGTGAGCTTACTTCAAGATTAAGCGTCTTATAGTCAACTCAACCGCATTCGATTTTGACAATACTAATCATTCATCAAATTGCAAAACCGAAGTGCCCCAATCAATAAAAAAACATGTTATCAGGAAGTTTCAGTTCAAACGATGATTCAGGTCATTACACTCGAGGCCTTAACATAAGGCCACGCCTAAGGTTATAGCCACTTGCTGTAATCCGGTCCGGTCAATAAGCGAGCCCGGTAAATTAGCTTATCCGGATACCTTGCAGGTTCTTCAACCGGCTATTGTAAACCTTATATATGTAAAACAATAAAGTCGAGACTTGCCTGCATGGAAACGTTAATACGCTGTATATTAACACGTTCTTATACATATTATTATGCTTATTAGTTCACACCTAATGTTCACACGTATAACACATTTTGTTCAAAGCACACCTGGAGGCCTTCACTTAGCTACAGTATTTTCACCAATAAAATGTGTTCGATGACTTCTATTTTTGCAACATCATTTGATCATCTAACATTATCAGTCCATCAGTGGGTGTTGGCTTTTATCAAGACGCGCTTATAAGCCAGTGTTTTGTTTCATCATCCTTTACTTTTGTTATCTTTCTTGTAAATCTTTAAATACGAGTATTGTTTCCTAATACATCTCAATCATTTCAGCATCATAAATTGTTTTTGCAAGCGTAACTAATATTATATCATTCGGTTCTTTGTCAGAAACTTTCCATAAATATCGAAGCTAATGAAAAATAGATAGAACTGTTCAAAAACACGGCAACACAGTCCATCAAACTCGGAGCTCTCCTATTCATGCATGAGTCCGCGCGACATCGCTCCGCGGGCGGCTCTGTAAAATGTAGATCGCAAAATTCATACACGGCGTAACGCCTCTCTGAATGGAATATGTACGGATGCCCTCAATATCCATCCAATCCCGCAATCCCGTCTATCCCGGCCGCCGCGTTGACAAATCCCGCGTGTAATCTTTCGAGAATTATTAAAAAGGCCCATTCATAGCTGCAGGCACAAATGGAGGCGAAAAAGTAGGAAATGCGCGGGAGGACGAAATTCATTTACTCGGCGGAAATTTATTAAATATGGACGCTGTAATAATATGCTGATAATGGATTGCGACGAAAGACTCCAGGAGGCAAAATGTTTCATATTGGAATACAAAAATGTAATTTGGAGATCCGAGTTTTGCATTTTATAAATAAAAATAGCACCCAAACCTGACCTTAAGTGACGTCCGTAGACATCTGTGATAAATTCCAATATAATTGCATTTTAATTTCGACATGAGCTTGTTTATCTATTTGTTTTTTGAAGTACCAATTCTGATCGAATACCTTATAACGTGTCGGAGCAGTTCATAAGGGACAATTTACAGTCCACCTTTGTTATCATATAGTATATCGTGTTTCATATGTATGGTGCGTAAAGTTTATATAAACTATGTAAACTTCCAAACAAAAAAAGTACAAAATATAAAAATGCCTTGTTGACATTTAAAACATGCTATTTGATTCTAAGGTGTTACAAAAGTTTAAATAAGAACCACTTTCAGTATTTGTTTATAGTTCTATATAAATAATTTTAATCTCTTTTATCCCAACATAATTATATTATTAATCCACCAATCGATGCACTCATGTACGATTCATATCTGGTACAGATAGTCCAAGTGCCTTATCCAATATGATCCACAATTCCAGCGAGCACATTTCGCACACACTTGCGGAGCCGCATTCGTTATGAAATTTGGACGACGTAAATTATTCGAAATTAAAAAGAGCGAATATCGAGAGGCTGTAAATTGCGCTCGGCCGGCGTATAAATTAGGGCTTTAGCGGATATTGAGGCGTCGCGCGACTTCCGCCCCGAAAGCCTGCCGCTTCCGGCAAGATGGCGGCGCGAGCGCTTCCGAATCCACCGGGATTTGTTACGGGATGTTGCTTCGCTCCCAGCTATTTGTTATTATTGTACATATCTCAATATATATTTGTTTACAACTTTATGTATGAGTGACGCAATATTAAGCATTCGTTTGTTTATTGGTGAATAGTTATTTAAAAGATTAATTTAAAATACGTAACTTCTTTAAGGATAACTTAAGTGCATTTTTGAACGTGATTGGAGCTATTCCCTGTATTATTCTATAACAATATCAGACGTCAGGCTAATTTTGCCCAGAACATTTAGTAGCCAAGATTTTTTAAGCTGATCGCAAATCCCAGCGACAATTTATTACTGCACCTTCAGTCCCTGTATTCCCGTTTTAGTTGGAATGATTGAAATGCCATTATAACATATTTAAAGTACCGAAAAGACATTACGTTACTATAAGGTGCAAAAACCAGAATACTATATTTAATGGCTCAACAATCATTAAATTAAAAATAGTAGTACTAAAGTAGCCCAATACTTACCATGTTTACCATAAGACCTCGGCCGCCAAACACGCTATATCTGCTGTAAAATTTTGAGGAATTTAGCATCCTCGCGGACTATTTGATGCTGAAGCTGCAACTTAAAGCTAGCATGTCATGGAAACACCACTAAAGTAGCAGAATTCCAATCAATCGATTCTGTGAAAGTTAATAAGGCCTTTTTTTATGTCGCAAATGCACTAACTGATGACCACCAAATGCTTTGATATTTTATTGAAAGTAGAACAAATGAGAAGTCGAGTTTTTACAGCAAACTGCGAGTTCGTAAGTTACAGGGGATCGCTGGAGCCTGCCGCCGCCCTAAGCCGGCAAGCCGACAAGACGAGTGTTTGCTCTGCATATCTGGGAATCTTTGCTCTATCCCTGAGAGGCGCTGCTCGCTCTCCCGTTAAATTTGTTTACGCAATTTTCGCGCTTCCGTCAACACGCCACGGTCCATTTCGGCTTGTTAAGCTCGTTTAACCTTTCGCCTGGCTTCTCCTGCGTCTCGCCTTGATTTTACTTCCGATTGGAACGTAAAAAGGTTAAGAATTTTGCACTGCAAATTTTATTGCCTGCCCATATAGAATTTATACACTAATTTACTTCGCCGTCCGTATAGTCAAAGGCTGTTTACAAAACAGGTGACGAGATGCTTTATAAATATTTATTTTTATTTCTAAACTATTTTGATAAAATTGTCTCTTTTTGTTGTGTAGTACATTTGTTCGACTATAGGAAGATTCCTGTACTCGGGATCCACGATGTAACCATTATTATATTAAGTCGTTGACATATTTCGTTATCCGGAAAAACGTAGAGGAAACTTTAAATTAAATAATTAGGAGAATGCGAGGCTACAACAAATTGAACCTCTGTACCATAAGCTACTTCGCTGAAACAATGTTGCAATAAATATACAAGTATCTCAAGAATTTCCTCTCAAACCTTAATCCAGTTACAGTAATTCGATCTGTCCCTTACAAACACTCGGAGATCCGATGTGTGGCCATCACACTGAACCAGCCCTCGCAGCTAATCCTACATATAACATCTCTAAATCTTTAGTACTCGCCAATGAACATTGAACCTTAAAGTATTTCCACTAAGGACTTGTTTACAATTGTAGCAAACATTTTGTAAAATAGTTTCCGTTAACTCGAAACTACACAATATATTTTGCTGTGTTGCATTAAAATGTCCAAATTAAATCTATATCCAACATATTTCGTAACGAATACCTATACTTAGACAGGTTTTTAAAAGCCAATATCTAAAACCGTATCAGAAACTGTTTTTTGATTTTTATATTCTCTTCGTCAGGTTAAAGCCCTCCTAATATTATAAATGTGAATGTAAGTTATTTTTGTTACACCTTCATGCCAAGCCTACTCATCCGATTATCATGAAATTTTATACGGTTTACCACGAAACTTTAACCTTTCCAATGTGACAGAATGGGGGTTTAAAAATTGTATGGAATTTCGACAGTTTTGAAGTTAGACACCTGAAACACAGAATGTGAAATGAAACTTACTATACTTAGTAAAAAAATATTATAATTAAAAATGTTTATGAGACAAATAACACAAAACTTTATATCACAGGCCAATCCCACGCGTGGGAAGCCGCGAAAAAATTCTGGTATTGAATAATTTCATTAAAAAAATATTGATGCATAATCTCCCCGGCGGGGAATCGAACCCCGGTCTCCCGCGTGACAGGCGAGCATACTCACCACTATACTACCGAGGATATGCTTGGATGCCCTAATGAAACAAACGAGTAATACGAGATGGTGACGACGTCCTATATAAGTAAATCTCTAGCAATGAGTTTGTGTAATACGAGTTTATACTCATATATCCATCTAAAAACTCTTGTCCTTGTTTTTCATATTCTTTACTTCCTTCTAACAAGATCATCTACATTATATCAATTTATTTCTCAAGCGTTAGACTAGCATAAATACGTATTCATGTGTTATCCGTCATAAAACATGTCATGTAGTAGGAAATCCCTGTATTAACAGGATAACCGGCTATACACGATGAAAGGCGATTGAATGCCCTCTGAGCCGAGTTGATATACAAAAGTATTATACAGATTAAATATGAATGATTAGTGTATAACATTCAGTTACGGCGGCCTTACACTTACGCTTTGCATAATCCTAATCCTACCTCAATGTTTTATTAAGGGAATTGGCATAAGGGAGTTTAGTTTCCTTCTATGTATATTTTAAAAGATAATTGGGATATCTGGATAACAATAACAGCAGGAAGCTGCTGGATGCAGAAGGCGCAGAGCCGGTCGGAGTGGCGTAAGATAGGGGAGGCCTACGTCCAGCAGTGGACATTGAAAGGCTGATGGATGGATGGATGGATGGATAACAATATCCAGATATCCTAAATGAAATCATTCCTCATTAAATAATTTCTATTAAATCCCTCTTAACTAATCCATCCGTAAATGCTGATCAATTGGGACCAAGTGAGCAGTATGTTCGACTCAGTTCCATTTCACGGCAGAGATATACCTGATTTAAAAGTTCCTAAAGGCTAGTGATTCGCACCAGCGAGGCCGGCCGCACGGCTGCTGAAGCCAAACCGCACCGAATGCAAGACCTTTGTAAAGGATCCGTTCGTTCGAGCGCACTCTACATACTTTAGAATCGATATTGCAATGAACGGTAATTAAAATTGTAGATCCGGACACATGTTCACTTGCGTGGAGAGTGCCATCTATTTTTGCATTAGGTATAACAAAAGTAGCGCTAGGTTTGTATCCATTTCAATAGAGCTTAGAGTTGTTTTGAGATAGGTACTTTTCTACGGCAAAACCGTAACATACGATCCTATTTTTTAACCTAGAGGTTCAAGCTTATCGTTTCATTTTTTACCTACTTTAACTTCCGATCCAATATAAGAACATAAAAAATAAAACAAACAATCGTTATTATATTATATTAATCACAGGCCAGACAAGAGGTAAAAATCCAAAAAAGTTGTTTGAAATCCATTGCACATTCAGTGATTCTTAGTTTTAGTATTAGCATCAAAATATATTTGAACTCGCCTCATTCGAGTTATTCGAAATTGAGTTTCACTTCCTCCCCGCTGACGATATACACAGCGATTCGATTTATATGGATGCATTTAAAAGTTAGATTGTTTGCGAGAGACACGGAACAGTACAGGAGCAAGTTGTAAAGACAGATGGCCGGGCTCCGTGAAATATAGCCTTCGATGGAGATCCGCAGCGACGCACGAATTCCCTAAAGTTTTTATACCCGCTAATAGAGGACGCGTTGTACTAACAACGAGACGTTTGAAATAAAACAGATTGTTTGTTTTCGTTATTTGTTTTTTTCGCAACCATGGTCGTTATATAAGTATATTTTGCATGTACACGTGTACACTAATCTGTTCTAGACATATAGGTAATGGTCGTTGATCTTAGAATTTTTTTGTTCTCCCACTTCTAAATATTTGATAGGAAAGAATTATTATTATTATGATTGATGTGTTTTAGAAATAGATAACATTTATTAACACTGCTAGGTAGAATTGAAATATAGTGATTATGAATATAATACACGCTTTTAAGACTAACTTTAACACTTTAGTTTCTTAACCACAACTTCGCTTGTCATCCCCTAGTCCGCGGTGGAGCAGCTCGAAGCGGGAGTAAGTCTAGCGCGTATTGTGTGTTTATCAAACTTAACGAACCGAAGTGAGTATAACGAAGTGAACCATTATCTTTTTCATTTAAACTGCCCGTTATTTTGCTTTTTCCCTTGTGTCTGTGACCCGAAGTAGTGGTATAATTTTGACTTTTGACGTTATCACTATTCATGTCGTATTGAGTCTGACAGACTATTCGTACCCTTACGTAACACAACGAAAGGCTTGGTAGATTCTTCGTCACAATCCTGGAGCATACTCCAAAAATTGTTTGATGGAAAGTCTGACTTCAGTTTGTTTAGAGCAACTAACTGATCTGACTGACTGATCCATCTGAGAGTGACTGCAAATATCAGAAACAAAACAGTGACAATAATTGAAAATGATGGCGATAAACATAGGTTAAACTTTACCTAGAAAGATGTTATGGATTAAATATAAATTTTACTCGAAGTAGAAAAATATTTCTAGGAAATTAGGTAGATTTCTTAAAAATACTTTAACATGGGTAACGATGCAACTTGTCCCGCCAACTTGCGCCTTAACTGAGCCCGCATTGTAACTAATGGCGAAGTTAAGGCTCCGTCCAAACCCGAGCGACTGCAAACCGCAACCGTGGCCAGAGTATCAACTAGGGACCGGCCTTGGCTGTGTGCCACTCATATAGTCTCTACTCAATTCTCATATTTCTTCCTTGCTCTTCTACTTACGGAAAGGAACAAAATTAAGACTCCTTCTTTCTGATGCGAAATATTTACCTACCGACCTAAAAGTATCTACATATCAGGTGCGATATTAATTTGTTTCATTAAAAAAAAATTCAACGCATAAAAAAAGCTTTCTGCTACTTCTATGACTTGATTGATGTCGGTTTTACTATCTGTATTAATCCTTTTGTTAATATTATTACATAAATCAGTATCATTTGGTGATAAATTGTACAATACACAAAACGAAACGCCACATAAGGAAACTCGCTACGTATCAAACGTCACCCTTAACGTGCTCCGTAAAAGAAATAAATAAACAGTTTGCAAAACACACTTCATCATCAACGGAGCAGGATAAGCCCGAGTCCTGGGGCGGAGGAGTCACGCAGCAGTTTCGTGGTGGAAAATCACCACTCTTGAAAACTTTGAGTTGAGTTCTGCGTACTTGTTGTGACTCGGAGCGAAATGTACCTATAAAATGTTTGTTACGCTTCAATTTATGCCTTTCTTAGCGAAGAATTATATGTATGTTATAAATATTATAAGCATTGATAGATATATTTTTATGTTGGGTATTGATGGTGGTAATTGTTGGTATTAAATCGGAATTTATTGAGAAGTCCGAGTAAAATTTCGCAAAAACGCAATTATGAACCCTTGCGAATTTTGAGAAATAATGGGCTATCGTCATTTAGTATCTAAATTAACCTCTAGGACAAGAAACGGCTATGAATATTTCTGATAACTAATATCCAATGTACCTTACACTTGCTGGGATAGTGCACACTCGTGCTAGTATACCTAAAACGAAGAGCAAGGCGGCTATAATTTATTAGGAGTTGGAATGCCCCATTAATTTAACAAGAGTTGTTACAACGGTTATCGCCTTTGAGAAAGATCTACCAAATCCATTTAGACTTGGCCAGTTATGGGCAATGTACACATATACTTAATATCAAGTGGGTTAGTTCGCCATTTTTATTACTGAAGAAATTTATTTCCCACTTACTGCTAAAATGGGTCAATGGACAAAGTAATCTATCAGGATCTAGTTGACGCTGCTGCAATTAAGTCGAGCATGGTTTTTTAGTATTTTTTCTTCATTATATTGAATTTAAAGGTCTTGTTATAATACTGAGAACAGAAAGTAATAATTTAACTAAGAATAATAAATAATTTAATACAGTAGAAAACCACTTGATTTGTTAAAAATTGAACCAATAACGCTTCCTACATGATGATGATTTGTATTATTATGTAGTTCTGTACAGATAAATAAAGATACAGAATAAAGTTTAAAATATATTGAACTGATTCAACAATTTCAAAACATATTGAAATTAACTTTGATATTTTTTTACTTTTTTATTCGAATTAACAGAACGTCAGTGGATACAATCGTTTTAATATAAACGAACAAATTCC
>DWTF01000273.1:0-13465 GCA_018250225.1 Udranomia kikkawai
GCGCTGGCGGGATTTCAAGAATAGCACTACGGTATCTACTCCCTGTCATGAGAAGGGAATTAAAATGGGATTTCCGGAGTCGGGGTGTTGAGACGGGAGCTCGAACCGTCCAGTCCTTGATTCCGGGAACGTCGTTGTAAGTGGCCTTACAATGGTCTATTTACACCAGAAATGTAGAACTGTCGAATTTGGGTAGAGCTATCGAGGCTTCACAAAATGTTTGTGATGAATTCTTTCGAGTACCTTCTTCTTCTCTGTCGTTTCGCTCTTGGCAGAGCGGTCGTGGTCACGTTGAGGCGTTCACGTAGGATGCGGAAACAGATCTCTTTATCTTTACTCTTTCGAGTACCTAGTTACCCGGGTTACCCCCAAATAGCACAGGAAAGCCACGGAGGGGATTTTCTTGGGTGGAAATCACAACAATACGTATCGCTTCTCAACAACTTGAAAACTTTTTGCATCGTTTTTGCTGCTCTTACTTAGGTAATGGGAGTGTTCATAGCAGTCTCTGATCAACTAGGATATGCTGCGTGTTAGCAATAAAAGTAGAACCTCTAGCAAAAATACATTTGGAAACATTTCGCTTCTGTTTGATATGTGTGGTATAAATAATTGTTCTTCGCCCACTAACCTTAATGAACAGAACATTGTATCGAAATTATTCGAAACTGCAAGGTATCTCATAAAAATAAATAGGACGTGGATAATATATCATTCAATCGATTAGGAGCTCCGTTCTCTGTAATTGATAGGTTCCTAAATTCGTCGTTATCGATGCTTTAATCGTTACGACCGGTACCGTGTCCGATGTCCGAATGGAAACTGCGGCGAAGGTCGCTGCTGCGGAACGAGCACTGGAAATCCAGGTAATAGAAGAACAAACGTCCTTACGTGCATCGTTGCTCAATGGGAGGATGTTTGCGGTTCGACAGTGGATAATCATCAATATCGGCAACGCGAAGCAGTAATCAAACGGCGATCGGTGCGGGCGCGCGTGCGTATCATGTGTTGAGTGATGCAACCAGCTGGTGTATGAAGATGTCACTGTGCAATGCGTTCAGGTACGTGGAACAGTGCGTTGCGCGGCTATTAGCTCATGTATGTGTCGGGAATACTCGCATAAGCAATGATGCGGTTTACACCTGTGTTTTCTATAAATTTTCTACTTTTGAAATATTTAAATGTAACGAACTTGTTAAATGAATGAAATAAGTGGAACATGACGGGTATAACGGCAGAAGAGCTAAGATTAAGTAACTTCGTGTTACTTAATCGACAATTGAAATGAAAAATTGATTAATTGACAAATAGTTATTGTCGCTACGTCGAATATTTCCGTGCATCCTAAATACATGGTAATTTCGAGACATGTAGAAACGGCAATTAGAAAAGTCGGTTAAACATACTAATTCGTGCCGTTTTATGCATGCGATTTGCAAAGATATCGAAATAAATTAGAACAATATGAAAAGGTAAGAAATTTACGCTTGGACGATGTGTGTGCGCAAAAACAGCATTAACATAGCGTTACAGCGTTACATGTGCGTTGAGCGCCCACAACAAACCCGTTTGCTGCCTAATCCAGACACCCAGCAATGCCGTCTAACGCTTTGTTTATGTTTGTTACTCTGTAACAGCGATTTATAACTTAATTGGCTCGTAATTTATACTTGTATTACCTACTAGAGATAATCAGAACATTCCGATTCCGAATTAAGGTTTACAGATTAGCGGGCATCATAACAGGTTAACAAATGATTTGAATATTTGCAAAATTTTATTTTTTTACATGTTTTTATTTAGTCATGGATTGTTCATCAATTTTGTGTCATAAGCTAGGACTGTATCAATTCGAGTGTATTCGCGCGGATTGTGCGGACGACATAATTTCATCGGGCTCTAAACCTTTCTTTGGGTCATTAGGGACTAATTAAATAGAAAGAGCAGCACTAGTATAAATGTAAAAGTAATATATTTGCGATAAAAATCAATCGAATAAGTAAAAGCACCAGTTACTTTGGCAACTACCGGTCTCACTTAGTTGAAAGTGTCAATCTTCCTTCAATGACCTCAAGAGGACTTTACCTTATGAATCCACTTATTGTGTTAATGTAAACATTGAGGTCATTCGTCAATTAAAATCTTCATTAACTATTACTCTGTTACATAAAAGGGTCGAGGTTTGTTGTATCGATAGCAAGGATGGAATGCATAACAAAGAATTTGATTAATCTAAAGAAGAATTTTCTATAGAAACGCAAATCCTAGGTACTTAAGATAGATGGGAAATGCCTGAAAGAAGGTGTTTAGGTTGTGTATGAGAGAAATTTTGTGTGAAACCCGCCCTTGTTAAGTAATCCATTTTATAACAATAAATCGGGATTTATTTTCTTTCAAATAAAAATAATTTGATTAGTATAAAAAGGAATTCTACCCACATAATATGAGTTTCTGGTACAATTAATGTTATTCACACATATTAAGCTATGATGTTAAAGGTACCTATACTCACACAAAAAGCAAATAATATTGAGACAAATTTTTAAGTGAACAAATTGTAATGTTCCTTCCGCTTAAATGATTGCTACCGCTCATGTGAATTTGTATACGTTTGATCAAATTGCGATTGAGTTCTTATGTAGGTTACATGCTTATGGTGTGTCAAAAAAATTTTAAGCAGCTTATTCTGCTATTTCTGCTAAGCTGGAAAATTAATTTAACAAAGAAAAAACTCTATTGTGCAGAAATTCGACTAGAATACTATAGAGACAATTAAAATCTAAACTGTATTTTCACATCGTCATCCATCATTTTTTAATATATTTTTTTATTACTTCTTGTTTGATGGGCGTGGTGAGATAGAGATAATTAGAGTAGCTTTCTATTCATCGCTGGTAGCAAAGCATTTGTTGTAGTTTTTAGACATAACTGGAACTCCACAGTTGGTGTTGATTACAGGGATCAAGGACGGCAGTAACAACTTATCGTCAGGTGGGCTGAATGTTCTTCTTTAGTTCTTCAGTGGGCTGAATTTATAATAAATATTTGGCGCAAGTTACGAACAATATCTTAACGCGCCTAGAACGTTATTCGTAAATAACAGTTATTTATCCAAATTATAAATTATTCAAATGCAGTCGTAATATGTAAACTGTTTTTATTGTTACGAAAACCTAGCAAGTAGCCAAGTAGATATCTACGTAACAGTTTACTTCCCTTACGGTAGGTATATACATACCCACTTTAATTTCGTGTGGAAGTTGTATTTATCCTAAACGAATTAATGTGTCCGATTTTCAAATAAAAACCGAAAAGGCGCACTTTACAATTCAAGTAGGAGTGAAGGAATTTTGTTAATTACCCTGCGATAATGTGTTTGAATCAGGGAATGTAACCATTTAAATACTAGGTGTAAATAAAGAAGAGTTCGTCTGTTTCCTATTGGCGTAAGAAGTAGACGTCAACCGTCGACAGCGTAAGTGTTGCATAAATCGCAATAAGCAAAAGCCAACTATAACTTAATGATAAATGACATATTATGATGGACATATCCATATCCGTATGTATAGAAATGATAGTGTTTTGTAATTCTTGGGTATATTTTTAATAATACACGTGTGATATAGGTATAGGAAGACGCTTTCACTTAGATCTCACTGGATATACCTACCTAATCGAGATTCGTCCAAACTTTTGCTTGTCGCGTTTCTGGCACCCTCCTCAACAACTACCCGCAAAATTTTATCACACGTTTTGTACTAAAAATCTATTTGTTTGGGTTAATTTTGATAATTGCTAAACGATAATGTGTAAAACGTACCAAGGCTGCGAGTACCTAAATAGTTACAAGAAAACTAATCTTACCTAAATAACAAATAATGTAATCGTATAACAATCGTCGACTTTAAGATATATTAAAAACATTTCATTATAACACGCATTATATAATAATAACATAACGTTCTGTAATAGACCGGTGCATTGCGTTTGTTTAATAATAATCGATCGTCCGTCCGTTAGCGTCCATTAATACAATGTATGTATTAGTTGATATATATGACTAGTAAATTTGTCGATCCATATGTTTCTTTACGCTATGTCGTTTGGGAGGTGTGTATAACAGTAATTTATGGGCACGAAGCACGCGACTCAGAAGTACCAGCCGCTGGCGGCTGCGTGACCGATCATGAGTAACCTCCACATATCACTTCATTTGCGAAAACTGTGTGTGACCGATGAAAACAGTCGTGCTCGTACTCGCAATAGTTAAGTAACAAAAGGAAAGCAATTTATTTCCACATAAAATGTCACAAGTAATTCACTTTAAATCCAATTGTTTTATTCGCGATTTGCCGGCATAATCAGTAGACACTGCGAGTATTTTCTTGAAATGCTATTAATCGGCGCGGTGTCGTAATCGTGCGCCTATTCATGTTGTAATTATATCTATTTCAGGTTTTTCGCGGTGTCTGCAACAATCGTGCTAGCTGTCACTGGCGGTCCGGTGCAGAGGAATGTAAATCACCACAAGAATATTGTAAATAGAAAATACAATAAAGATCTAGTGCATCAAGAAAGTTTTACGGTGGAATTAAAACATGACTTTAAAAGATCAAATGATATAAATAGCCTAAAATTAAATGAACAAAAGACTGGATCTAATTCAATTCTACTGGATTTAGAAAATACAAGGAGAAATACAAATAACGACAACAATCAAACATTAACAACAACGAATAAATCGATTACGTTAAACAACACAGAACATACACAAAAAACGACACAAATTCCTGTCGAATCAATTACTGAAGTTACTTTATCGACCACAAATGCAGATTTTAATGCAACACCGTTATATGTATCACAAACGAATAAAGATGAAGAAATTACTACTACAAGTAAAAATGATATAGTCACAGAAAATAAACGAAATGTTGAAAATTTAGAAAGTAAAACAATTTTACCTGAAACAACAATTCAGGCTTCTACTTTAGAAATATCTACAGAAATGATGGATATAACATCATCCACGAATAGCGTTACTGCACCTTCAGGTAAAAAATACAGCAATATTGACAGAAAACGTGCAATGACAACTACCGAGGAATCAACAATTTCCACTGATGCTTCTACAGATTTATTGACAATGCCGTACTCAACAATTTCTGAAGCATTACCAACGATAAAAGATAAAGCTGAAGTAATGGTTAAATCAGAGTCTGCACAAAATCGCATCTCACTGCAGGATGCTATGACATCCGACATTCCATCGTTAGAAAAGTTAAAAACAGATTTATTATCATTCCCAAGATTCACTACAATAAGTGGTACAGAAACTACGACACCTTTACTTCCTACGACAGCAAACGCCGAAAAGGATATAACCACAACCGTAACTACATCATCCGGACCCGAATTTAATTTGGAATCTCTGAACACAGTGTCTTCTAAACGGGCTGGGTACCTGGATTTGTCTGCAATAACAGATACCGCATCAGAAGACTTCACTAGCTTGAAACCGAATGGCACAGAAATGTTGCAAGGTCCGTTTGACGCGGAAACACCAGAGGCACAAGATGAAACGCCTGTTGATAAGATTGAATTAAGAGTAGAATCGCAAGGTCAACTGGTATGTGCATCTTACTATTTTCTAATATTCATAGCCCTATACAGTACACATTAAATCAATATATTTCAGTTATTTTTTGCATCAAATAAATCACTATACAATATGCGTTAAGGCATGAAAATAAAATTTAAAAATCTGTTTTTTTCAGGCTGAGGACGCGATTAAAGATGAGCCTATAAGGGAAGAAATGTTGAACGACAACGAAGAAATTGTAAAGAATAATCGAAAAGAACCACAACAAAATCAAACAGATTTACCCCCAATAATTAACATAGATACATATAATGCAACGCAGCTTAATTTAACTGATGATCAATCTGCCATTTCTATACCTGATGACAATTTGAGTGTAAAACCAATTAATGATAAGGGAAAAAATACTATTTTATACCCTGTTAATCCCAACTATAAACCACTTCGAAAAATAGAAGTTCAACCTGCTAAGCCCTTCGTTCGTGACCCCGACGATAATAGTTGGAGAAATGAAAGTTTAAGTTCGCTTGGAATCGTTTTTAAACCTAAAAATTCTTCGAAACCTTTCACTCAAGTCTTGAAAAACAAGACAGAGACAGAATGGAATAATTTATCTGAGAAAGACAGAAAAAATGAAGTGCCCGATCTTAGAGTGAGACTCGAGCAAATCGCGCAGAAGAGGAAATCAAAGAAAAAGAAGGTTGATTCTTTTGGGAACGTGTTTTATACGGATTATGAAGAGAACAGTAGTTCAGAAGAGAATACGAGTGCAACACAAGTGGATGATCCTTCTGGTAGTACGATTTCCCTGTCTGATATAACGTCACCCCCAGCTATAACCATAATCACGCCCGTTCAAACCACATCTGTAACGACTTCAATCTCAGAAGTTACAGAAACTCCCGCTCTTACAACTACTCTTCCACCAACAGCAAATACAAACACTACTCTCACACCTAAAGACGAAGTCACCACGCTGACTAATAAAGCAACTACCCTGAAACCACCCAAAATGTTTAACATTTTTGATTACTACGAATCCAATGATGAAGACGATATAGAAGACTACTTAAACATGGCGAAGATTGATTTGAAAAAATTCACAGTTCCCATACAAACGACTTACACTCCGTTCACATCCCCACCCTTGCCCATTTTATATTCTAGTCCAATGACGCGGTACATGCCAGAAAGGAAAGGAACGATACAATATTTTCCTCCTCGGACAACCACCAGGCCGAGGAAAAACAAACACAACACACATAATCAACACAAAACTGTATCAACACAGGCGCCTAAAAACATCTTACCCGTTTTTTATCACAAATTAACTACAACACCTTATGCCACTGAAGGCATGTATTACACTAACAATCCAGATTTGCCAAAGCAGAAGGGTGATGGACGGGAACCCAAGAATTTTGATAGAAATGGTTATTTAACAACACCGCCTTTGAGCACGTTGCCAGATGAGAGCTTTGGTGTCATCGGTAACGATGGCTTCAACAGAGCCAATTATGTTATGAAGCAATACAAAGATTACATAAATGAAGACCCAGGAGGCAAACATCGCGAGTACGAGGCATACACGCAGCCTCCCGCACAAGGAGTCACATTGAATGAATTAATTAAAACGACCACAGTGAAGGACCACCCAAAAATAGACGAAGAATACGATTACGAATCGCAGTTCCACAAGGATGTTCTCGAAAGATTTGTAGCCAACTTCAATGAGAACGCTTCTAAGCGATTCAAATCAGATTTCCCGTTAGTGTACAACAACAGTATCGTGCATGGTCCAAGTTTCAGTGAGAAAGACGTCGCGTTGTCGAGAGCGTATTTTAGGAGGCCCTACAACAATCACGGCGATTACAAGCCTCTAAGGGTCCACGAGCAGTTCTATGACCCGAACTCTGAAAATGTGACGGTGGAGTTATCGCCGGCGTACGAGCTGCACTACTTTGTGCCGGAGCAGGAAGAGAAACAGGAGATAGAAGCCAAGCCGATCACGCTCCCGATTCCATATAGATTATAAACAGATTTTCTGTCATTTTCCTAAGCTCTTCCAAACTCCAGTGACAGTATAGTGCCATCTTTTGTGTGTTCTAGATAATTGTGAAAAACTATTTTCACATATTTGTCCATGGCAGTTTTAGGAACGCTTAGTTTTTGGTAATTTTTCCGTTCCAGCCACTGAGACAACGCCGTTTAATTTATCTAAATTCTCTAGATCTCATCGATGGATAAGTGGTTATTTATCTAAGTGTTGCAGGCATACAGCTCTATTCACTATCCATCTCAGCTGTACGTCCGCTCATGGTCATGCAAGATACCCGATTTAAAACAAGCAAGATGGATAATGAATAAAGCGCTAAGTAGCTGTAAGCATGTTATGTTATAACCGGAAGTTAACATGGCTTTTACGCATCGAATTTTAGTATACCTATTATTTATGTTCTAACTAAAACTCATGATCTAATCTATCAATATCAATCATATTCACATTTTATAATACTTATAGTTGTGATATAACGTTGAAAAACAAGGATAAGTAATCTAGTGGAAACTTGATTGCTTCAGCAGGAACCAGTTCGGTTATGAAACAGAAGATGTTGAACATATTGTAGAATGTAGATCGATATTAATTAGATGCCATTAATACAACTATGGTGTTAACATGTGGGCTTTCTAATAGATTGTAATTACCAAAAAGATTCACGAATATCGGATAATATAGATTTATGTAGATATGTATGTAGGCAAGAACACAAGTTTTTTGAGTTACCAAAGAGCACTTAGCTATGATTACTACCATTTATTTTGTAAATATTGTATTTCAAAAATTATATTTTTCTTAATCACATTTATATTGTAAATATCGTTTTCTAGCAGTTATTTATTTGCAAAAATATGGACTGAAATACTCTGCGATTTATTTGGGAATAGGAATTCAGGGAACAGTGCAATCATTCGTGGACTGCTTAGGTTAGCACAATTTCAATAACACTGTAATTTATTCTTAGTATTAATCTTTAGTATTAGAATTGTTGTTTAAATAAATAGCGTGTTATAAATTGATTTCACCGCACCTCGTTTTCGTATTTTAATCACGATTTCACTTAACCTTTGTTCTTGGTTTTAGCATAATGACACACTAAAACGACTTTGTTATGAAATTCCGAAACGTAGATATAAACATTTATTGGCCGAAGCCATTATTATATAATTCAGGTCAAAAGTCAAGTAGAATTTATTGTATTAAGATTGTGTTGTGACATGTTGTGGCGTGTTATGTTTTGTAATAAAGTATTAATAAATATTCATTTGTTTATTTTTGTATACCTAACGATTTTTAGCTACTGTTTATGCGGCTCGAAGCACCTTTCACTTGTCTAAAGTCAGTTGGGGCGACCGAACTTACCCTAAATAGCTCTACAAATACCTAATATGCTGTTTAATTCTTCTGGCACTTTACTAGTACTACTTTTGGATATTAGCAAGTAATACAGTTACAGTATTACTTGCTAATATCAAAATTCTTTACAATAGTTATAATGAAAGACATGACACTTAAAGCAATTCTGATATTTTAATATTCAAAAACCGACTTTTTGTACGTAACTTCACGTTATACACTTATCTTGTTTGGATTCCAAAAGTAATTATTGTATTCCAAAGTTGTAAAAACAAACACAGTTATATTTTTTTAAAATACCATTTTATTGACATTTTCATTTTAGAATAATATGCAAACATCACTCGATCTTTCGACCACTTGAATTGGGATATACGTCATTTTGAGCATAATTAAATTACAATAGAAGGTAGTACGATACAGAGTAGCCTACGGGGAGAATTACACGTCCAGCTCACGACGAGACCAACTAAACGTAAAAGAAATCCACTGGAAATGCAATTCTGGGTCCAATAAATAATTATGTTACAATCTCAATTAATAAAAACTCAAATAAAATAAAAAAGAGACAATTTTATAAATGAACACATTTCTCTTTGGGCATAACGAAACTCCGGAACACCGATCATAATTATATACAAAAAACCGACATCGACTCTCAAATGTGTCCATTTTAAAACTTAAAAAAAAACATGGGTAGAATGTGGAACAAAATGTAGAATAAACTATACAAGAACATAATACAAGAAGGAACAATGGACAGACAAACAATCTCATTTTTATTATCTTTCATGTTGCTACTAAACGACTAATATTTAGAACAGACATACAGACGGACGCAATAATGGTTTTATCTAGTTATTCTAAAAGTACGGAGTCCAAAGTATTCTCGAATATTTATAATATTTTATTTCAGTTAAAAAATCATGTCTTCAAACACTATATCATAGCGGTTATTCCTTATTTCATTAGTTAATCTATCATACAATTTGCGTAATCTCTAGGTTATGTTTAATAGAACATAACTAAAATATTATACATAGGTAATTTTGACTCATATTGGGTCTTTGCAACGTCGTTTAGTAGCAGCATGGATTTAACCAAGTGTTTTACAAAATTTTGTGCAGCAATCAATTTGAATTCAGTTCAAACTAACACAAATATTTACAAGCGTCGGCGAAGGTGTTTTAATCTTATGAAATTGAGACATTTCGCCTGTAGAATTTAATCTGTATCAGTGTGAACAGAACTTTACGCGATTCGAATATATCACAATGAGAAGTAACAATTTTGCCACTATGTAAAGCTTCGATAAACTCTGCACGTCGATAAATAACTGAACTGAAGTACATGCCACATTGTGCTGACCGTTTAATTCGCTGGATATTCCCAATACTACAGCAACGAAACCAAACGGTCAGGTCCGGCTAACATGAAGTTTTTTTCACAAATGTGAAATAGGTAATTACTTTGTTAAAAACGAACACGAAAACTTATTTGCATTTACAATTATCGTCTTCCCTAAATCCACTGGAACCCTGAACAATCTCAGTTTACACGTCAATGTTTGTGTTATTTTTTTTTATCGAATTAAGTCTTCATATTCGTTTCTAACAATTATAAAGTTTCTCCGTGCAGAGTTATTTAACAATGTATTTATTAACAATAAAACAACACATGTAGTGCACAGGCCAAGCTCCGCGCGGGAAGCCACGACACCTCGCATGTGGTCCGACAACGTTATAGCTTTAACACAATGATTTTACACAATGACATTTTATATCTATAGATAAAACATACCATTAAGTGTATGATAATAGAAGGAATTTAAAAGTACTGAATGTACTCAAACCTCTTATTTTGACTAAAGACGCTTAGGATGTTCGTAAAAACTTAATTATTTAATAATGCTCACCGGATCGAAATATCAAAAATTAATTTGATACTCGACATTGAAGAGAGACTTCGTATTATATTATATTGATAAAAGATCAAATGACGCGTTAGAAAATGGCCATCGAAGCGGGTTTGAATTCAAGTAGGAATATCTTTATTTTGAATGAGTGTACATTCACTTTTCTCTCCTTTACACTTAGTGGTTTGTTTTAAATATAGAATTTCTGTTAACGATCTATGCGGCTCCTATTGCAAATTCGCTTCGAATCTTCTGTAATTACATACATAGTTTAAAACTATTATTAAAATAACAAAATTACGTTTATTTACTAAATCAGAATTAGAAAGAAATATTTAACCAACATTTTTAGAAATTGACCTTTATGTTAAAATGTGTCATTAATAAGGCAAATCAATAATTATAAGAGAAGTATTGAATGAATTACATCGAAGCATAGCAGACGCGAGACCACAAAGTTGTCGATAAAAACGTTTAATAACTTTAAATAACAAACGTACAAAACTTGTTTATTTACCAATAAATAAATACAGTACAAGCTAGCAGCGAGCCGCGCCGCGACCGTCGTTACATACATAGTATAGGTTTACACTAAAAGCGAATATTTACAAGAACACGCCACATCTAGCTACATGCCTGCCTCCCGACGACGCTCTCTCGCAACGCTTTCCTTTGTGAAATTTTGCTAAGTTTGCCTAATGGGAATGTCTCTATGGTTGGCGATTGATTCTATCGTGACGTCACGTTCCGTGTGCGATAATTTGAGATTCGCGTGGCTGAGACGCTCCTTCCTCTTTTTAATCGCGCATACTAATATTCGCTGTACAACACGTTAATTTAGCTATTTGTTTTTCTCAAGCCTCTCAAACGATTGCACACATAGAGCTGAATACCTCGTGGCGTGCGTGCTTCACGCTGCAGTCGGTTATTCGGGTTTTATAGGAACAAGTTGGTGTGTCACTTTAGCTTCGACGGCGTTGCCATCGACCTAGTGTTTTCACCCACACGCCACGCCCGTCGCCCGTGACGTCACGGCGCACGCGGCAGTGCGGCCGCCAAGTGCGAGAGAACGCGCCCGTCCTTACGTTACCTAGCCAGTCTTTCGTTTACACTACGCTAACACTCGCTCCGGCCTCACAACACACTAAACGTAGATATACACTCGATTCGCGTTATTCATTTTTGACTACGCTCTCGCCGAACCGATCGATATAAATACTAACTCGATTGTTTTTTTGTAACACGAACAGATTTTTATTCAGATGTAATTTTGAACTAATTACGTGGTAACTTTTTTGATGTTCAATTGTCTAACGAAGCGATCTACGTAAATGAAAAATTAGCATGCGGCGAATCGATTACATATGAATATCCATTAATCGATGCAAATAATACAATCGGTTTTACGGTATCCTAAATAATGTAAAAGGAATTAATAACTAAAATGCAACAAACTAAACTGCAGTAATCATAAGATTTTTTTAACGAGAACTTGGCTGCACTGACTTCGTATCGTAGAAAAACATGTCAAGCTAACTTTAATCGGTACTTAATTAACATTTATATTATATTTATTTTAGTAAGGCTAGGAAACATCTATTTCATATTGCTTGCGAGAAGGGATGGCTGGGAGTAACTCAGCACGTACAAAGTCATCCGAAATCCAAACAAAAGAAAACTTTAGAATTGGCACCTCGTATTTTTGGCACCACTAGCTATACTCAAAATTTTATTTTTACATAAACTAAAGACACTTGACATAAATTCGGGAATAAGCACCAAATGAACAGAATTTATTAGGAACAAGGTGCCTTTTTGGAGCTACGTCGGACGAATAATTAAACAAGTAGCAAAACGAATGAAAATGGTGTACGAATACTAGCACCGCTATACGAGTGGGGACACCAAGCGTTCGTGAATACAGTTTACGTCGATAAATGCAAAGTAATCCGTTACTTCGTACAAAATATTATCACACAAATTTACAATTGACTGTCTGATGTGCAAAACTTCCTAATTTAACAATCTTAACCAACAACAATTATTTATTTAACTTTGTTTTTGTAAACAATTTTGACACGCAAAGTATATTGATCATCATACTTTATTTTGATGGAGTATATTTTTAAACGTACTAAACATTGAAACGATACGTTTTCACAGCGAAAATAGTGCGATATTCAGTTACGTATAAACAGAGATCTTGGCTGTTATAACTGGATGCATATACTTTTTGCGTTAAACTGTTTACATGAAACCGGAATTATATTTTACATTAAAAATATATCTACACAAAACACCTATTCTTGGTGATGTAGTATAAATATTTTGTAACTTTTTATACAAATGTAAGAAACTGCAGACACAAAAATATTATATCGAGACGCTGTCGTCGTTCGGAAAACGTTAAAAAAATGTGTAATTTAAAATTCCAACGCGAGCATGTTACAAATTTCAACCTTAAACCCATAGTGAGTATGGTTCAATTTTCCGTATACTTACATAATCATATCCATAAAGCTCTAAGAGGAAG
>DWTF01000274.1:0-13453 GCA_018250225.1 Udranomia kikkawai
ATCAACCGCATCAAAATACCACAACTATTAGTGTTAACATGCACTAACACGTTTGTACAGAATACATTTATCTTGTTACACGAATAAAATTAAAGTATTTCTATCAACAACGCATTGAGATTGTTTAGGAGGCAATGTCGTTATAAGATTAAATTATTAGCGAGAAAATAAACATAGACATAAAGGTTTTTACAACTTTTTTTCTCATTTAAATTTATTGTCAATAAAATATTTGCAATGGAGATTAGAAGTAGGTATCAGAATCTGGCATTTGAAGTTCATGTTTTCGATTATAACAAGTCTGAAGAATGCTTTCTCACTCTGAAGACATAAAGACATGTATTTGTGATAAATTCTGTGAAATTGAAGTTTAGAAATATGTAGAATCATTGTGAGAAATGTTTTTGCGTGCGGCTTTTTACATATCCTAGCTGAGACCATTAATGCACGGTAAAATATTTCATATACGAGTAACATAACTAGGAGATGATAGACGGTCGTTAAGTGCAGATTGCAAAATTTTACGACATGTAAGTAGATTACTTCCCATATCGATATCGGTTTGCATCTATCTGCGAATAGGTGTGAGCATCGCGTGCGGTGGTACTGTAGCGCTTGATATACAACATTCTTAATAACGACCTCGTTTGTTAGAGATTTATGGCTCACCTGTTGCGCCAATTATTTACATTCGGAAGTCATTCCTCTCGGTACGCGATTGGTTCATTAATGAGTTACATCGCTCGATGATTCTCGACGTTTGCATAATTATTCTGAAGGGCCCAACTTTGCCGCACGTTCGAGATCGTCTTGTATTTTCGTATTGGAAACGTACTTTGGTTGGTACTTTCTGTACCTTCCTTCGTCTAATTTATGCAGCTGGCCCATTCGCGTCGTCTTTACTAATTTTTCTAACGCAACGGAATTAATGAATTCTCGTGAGAATTTTCCACCAATATCCATAATCTTCCTAATCGGTACGAATTAATCATCTTTTTATCATTAATCTCGCGGATGGGTTTAATGAATGCTAAAGGTGATAAAATTTGAATAAATATGATGTATAGAGAATTAGTGAATAAGGTGTGAACCCGTGTCCGCGCTGTCGCAACCGACGTGTAACATCTTTTTAGACAAAACGACTACACGACCTTTAGTAAAAAACTCAGCCTTTCGTATTCATATATGTAGGTACTACGGTAAAAAACACGATGGGCGACAAATTCCTTGGTGTATTATTTTACGACCATATATATACAAACCTAGATGATTAATACCGGTTCCGCCACACGATATTTACACTACTTGGCGTTGTAAAAATATCGTTGCTATTTTTTAACGTCGGCGTAAAACACGTAACCTGCTATTAGGGTAAGTATCGAGTTGGGAATGCCGATAATTTGGTGATTGAGCCCCTTGAGTCCGTACGAGGCTGTGTCGGCACCTGCCGTGTGAAGTAATGCGATGTACTTAAAACTTGCATGAAGTATTTGCGTTAAGTAAATAAATACCACTTGCCCGTGAGATTGTATGAATACGAATATTTTTGTGAAACGCCCGGAGAGTTTCATTAAGTACATATGTATTGTACATGTTTAACGTTAACATTTTTCTTAGTATTTTCCAAAATAAAATTGCTTAATTTTTACGTGTAAGTAAGTGTCATGAGATCTTTTATTTGCAAGAAACTTAGTAAAAATACCTTTATAAAAGCGAAGAACAAACACAGAGAAATAATAATAAAATGAATAAAAAAATACTTGTTCACCACGACCGACGTATAACAATGTTTTTTGTACATATCTGTGTAATGTGCTTAATAAATAAACAATTCAAATCACTCACAATTCCTAATGCGACTGTGATATCTCTGTCGTAAAATTTAATGTTACTCTAGATATATCTTCGACATTTACCACCGCAAACACTAAATTGCTGTAACTGTACGCACAGCGCTCATTTTCCCTTTATGTTCGGTCTCACTAAAGTGTTTTGTAAGTACCTAGCCTCGGGGTTGAATTCCAAAGATATATCGACCAACTTTGATGTTTTGACAAGCATTATCACCACATGGTTGCGTGAACTTTATGATACGGTACAGTTAGCGACAAGGTCACGGTATGATGGTCGCAGTTGAAATATAAAAAAAAAATATTTTTTTTGTTGAAAAAAAAAATACATACAAGGAATGGGTTCACGTCAATAGCGCAATGGGGAGTGAGGATCGTATCCAAGATCTGACGTTTGCAACCGAATTGAACCGAAATTGCCGACATTCCATCCATTGGAGTATTTTAATGTTAAGTATAAAATTATGCTACATTTTCAAAAATCGCAACTCGTTGCCGTCATAATTTAACTAAGTGTTTTGGATCCGCATAATTATGCAAGATGTTAAATGAACTTCCTTCCGGGGTATTCCCCCGGCGCTTTGCTGCGAGGTTGGTTATTCCAGGATCTTCTTGCAAATAATCAAATGTTGTACGTACCCATAATCTGATCTCAGTAGGGTAGAGTAACAACAGTGGCCTGTTTTAAATAGAAGCCAAAAAGGTATGGTTCAGTAGAAAAGCAAATTGATTTTACAAATGGAAAAATACATTTAGACCAATTGACCTGACTGAAGTGGAAATTAGATACCAGAAATTCACTTAGTTACTCGGAGAAATTGCTCAATCAATTTCTCTCGCTGAATGAAAAGATAACTAAATATCGGCTTAGCAGCGCTTAATCCAGTTTCGATGGTAAAAGTTGATTGGTAAGAATTTATTTTTACACCAATAATATAATCTATTTGCTAGTATAGTATACAGTATGACAAGCGACTTACTTCGTAATCTTATATCGCGGATAATTATAACTCTCGATCGGAAGTTACCGTTTATTCGTTTGAGGAGTAAATGTAGATATCGGCCGGGCGATAATTGGTACGTGTCGAAAACGACTCAGCGCCATAGTTAGCACCTCGCACTCGTTGTTTGCCCGTGATTCGCTTATCCTGCTATAGTTTTATTTCGCCGAAAACCTCTTGTGGTCCTTTGTGTGTATGATAATAAGAGTAAAAATTGATTAAACCACACAGTCCCGGGGAACCACTTATTCCTTCGCGATATTGTTTCACGCGAGCATCTCGCGTGATCTTTATTAACAAAGTGTGAAGATTGATTTCTGATTGAATCTCTCGTTGCAAACATTTGTTTATCCTGTTAGCAATAACGCCGCCCGTTGACGAACAAACACGAATTAAGTTTATTTTAGTGAGACAGCTGTGCGATGGATCTTTGTTTTTCACCGAAAATAAAGGAAACCACCGTAATCAGTTCTCTGTGTGAACGCATGTGGTGAAATTTTTAACGCCTTCACGGTTTTTTGTGGATCTTCTAAAAGCTGCGTTTTATTCACTCTCTCGCAGGAGTATAAAGTGAATTGGCTAACTGGCAATTAACAATGAGAGATACGTAATTAAAATAAATGCACCATTATTTAGTTTGGGTCAAATCAATTACATCAAATGTCAACGTAAGTGTTTTTGGGTAGGCATTTTATTCTGAATTGTTTTTTTTTATTTTGATCCCATTATTTGCACATTGTTTCGAGACTTTTAGTTTCAATGATTTTTGTTATATGTTTCTCTTAACTACATTATACAAGTAGTATTAGTAATTTGTTCGAAACAAAATGGGAGTGTTCCACACGGGCAGGTGTTACTGAGCGTAAATTTCTCCCATAAGTATTTTAATAATAATTATTATTATAAACATCTTTATTCCGTTGTTTGTCAGCATGCAAATAAATACTTTATAAAAAGAAAAAAGATACAACGGCAAAATTATATATAGCAAAAAAAACAAGAAACAAAATTCCCCGAAAAAGGATCGTATTCAGCGAAAGCAGTGTATACTCGTACACTGCACTGATTTTGAAAATTTATGGAAGGAATGTATCATGTATAAGACGTTACTAAACCACGTTACACACTCGGATACATAACCGCAAATATGTATGTACATACGTACGTTGAAAACAAAAAGAAATGTTCCAGATAGGTCATCAGATTTCTCATTGGCGACTCACGGTATAACACCGTGCGCCGGCCGGCCGGTCGTGATTTATCTGCGCGCATCTTCGACCTGCGAACAGCTCGTTTATTGCTCGCTCGTTATTTATAATTTATTTTTAACGGTCACCGATTTGTTGCCTCACTACGATATGTACGTATGTGTGTATGGTGTATGGCTACGTGTTATGGTGGTTTTGTCTCAAGGCGAATGCCACGTGAGCGCCGGATTAGAAGTTTTGATGTTACAAATTGCAGTCGGTGTTTGTTGTGTGAATCGAAATTGGATGTGAGTTGTAAATGTTGAAAGGAGTTGCAATTATGTAAATTAATGGTTTTAAAATGCTTTTGTATATGCGATTTGTTGCACAGGTTCAGGCTCTATTTTAAGTGTGAAAAATAGGGTGATATCAAGCGCTCCATATTTAAGAAGTACTAAGAACTTTAAAAAAGCAGCGAATGGATGTATATCAATTATCATTAATCACAACACCTAGAATTGCTGTTATTATTGAATAATTAAAAGCTAATATGCAAAAAGAGAGTAATAACTTAAAAAGGGCAGGTATACGAGTACACATATCTAGTTGAAATGTTACAAAGTCTAACAAATATAACAAAATAAATACTTATCGTTTATAACAAATAAAAATATCCATTCGCTTATACTACTTTTACCACGTAACAAAACAAATACGTTTAGAATGTTTAAATATTAAAAACTGTAAAAACATTGTTTCCATTACAGATTCTCATTTATACATTGTTACTAAACGACCATTGACCTAAATTCTGTTCTACTCTAAAACAACAATATAATTACAACACTCCCAGTGGAATTCGCTTTACGAACGATTGACGCTGTGTTAATTAATAGAACGGGATCAACGCAGTCATTATATGAATTGGTGATTGTTTGTCATCGTATTATTGTTTTAATTTGTTGTTAGTCTGCATAGTTGGTTACTACTTTTATATTGTCACACATTTTGAATAGTATCTCGACTCTAATGTATATTCTAAGTATTCTAGTAATACATGCTTATAGATAAAATCATATGGATTTATAATGACTCACGGCAAAAAGATTTCACGTTACCCATTTTATGAAAAGGTATGTATTTTTAATTTTCTTAAAATAAAACTGAGTTAAAATGAGAATAAAATTAAACGTAAATTTTGAATGAAATTTTTAAATGTATGCCTGAAATGTCGCCCAACCTGCGATTAGTTTTTTATCTCTATAACAAATTGTAAATAAAGAACGAGTATTCATATTTTTATTATGGTTAATTAAATGAGATTGTATTTTATTTTGCAAAATATATTAATACAGAATCTTTTTTAAAATTTAATCTAAAATCTTACGCTCAAATATATACTACGTACGATATACCTACGTATTTGAAACTATCTCTATCTACTCTAAATAGATCAAAATAAAATTTAGTACACATATTTTCTGGCAGACATAAAAGACATTATACATATTATCCAGAAAATATATTATTTAATCTTACATTTTAAGGCGACGGCCATCTTGGATATGGAACTTTCATGGTGTGTTCTACTTTTCAAACATTTTCATGTACTCATATGGAGAGAATTGTAAAACAATGTGTAATACGCCATTTGAGATGCCGACTTAAGGAATCACTTTTACCAAATCACTTTCATCTATTTTTCTCAATCGCCCCAAAAGCTAGTATTACAAAAAAATAGCACGAGCAAAGCCGCCGGCAAAAATTAGTATAAATTGTCGAATGACAACAGCTATAAAATTGCCAATAGAAACAACTAACTGTTTTGTAAAGTAGTTTAATATTTGAGTTACATTTGAGTCGCCGTTTAGTGGACATTATGGCTCTATGCAGCCCGCCCTAGCAGGCAATATGACTTAATCGATACTCGAACTAGGGACCGTTGCATTATTATTTCGCCCACGTGATCGTCATCGTCTCAAACGATACTGCAATAAGTTTCGTACATTAGACACTAATAGCCACTTTGCTCAAATACATTACCCACTAGATTTGTAAGACAAACATCCTGATTGACTGCATTATTTTAATGTTTAGCTCTCGTTAGTTTTAGCATGAAACATTGTCGTCGTGTTCCTTATATAATAAAGGGGCGGGGCCTAATGTTTTGGGTTAAAAACATAATAATTTGATCAGTGCGCTGGAATATAATGCAGTTATGTGTATCGTTTAAACTTTGTCAAAGCGCTAAAACCTTTTGTTCTCAGTCAATCATATACAAAACTATATATAGCACCTACCCAAATTTAATTATTATCTGTCAGATGTGCTGATAGATAATAATTAGATTTCGGTGATATGAATATGAATGATACGTTTTTAGACGGCTTCATTACGTTACAAAAAAAATTAAGCTGGAAAATAAACTTTTTATAATTCCTAACAAAGTAAGTACTATCAGCAGGTTTTATCTAAGTAATCGTAAATGTCACCTGTGATGCATTTGATAAGTAGCTTAACAGTAGAGATTTAATTTCGTCTTAAAATTTTACTCGATCATGCCTATACGTATAGTTAAATTGAAGAACAGAGAGTGCTGTTTTATTGAAATCGATTTTTAATTCGCAACCGGCGACAGAATCTAGGGCTCTTATTGGCATCTATTTGAATTTACCTGATTACCGAGTCGCGAAACCAGATATTTTTCAATGTAACAAAATACAGAGCCCCGGGGGTGTCGGGCATAATACACTGGAATCGTCATATCGAGGCGAATATTAAAGCGGATCACAGCTGGTACGGCGAGACGGTTATTATTTATTATTTACGTTTCTGCGGACATTGAAATGATTATCTAGCAATCAGCCCGCGGCCGTGGCTAGTTAATAAGACTACTTAACCGGCTATCGTCTGCGGCGTCGCTCGCGTGCGTTTAATATGTATCTGCAATTTCCATAACCTCCGCGAATACAAGTTGACATGTTCGGTCGTCGCACACTCGCCGCTTTTTGCGCTAGTGACTAGTGTGCTCCCGATATTGTGCAGTTAGTGCCTAGATCCTTTTTGCTAAGAATATTGTGCGCGTAAAGTAACTTCGCCAAGGTATCAACTCTGCATAGAATAGAAGTCGGGCCTAAATAGACGTTGATCTAAAATAATTTTGCTGATTCTAGTGACAAAAATATAATGCCACAAATAAATTTAAAAACATTAAGGATCTTTCAATATGTTAGGTTATAAGTATGTTGTAGAGCACAAGCGGTATACATCAGAAAAAGTATAGAACCGTATATGGTAAGCACTATACTAGTAGTATAGTTTAGAAAACTTGTAGTCGTAGTACCGCTGGCGACAAACGTCAAACAGTTTCGTCTCATCTTAGAGAGTAGTAGGGATTTCTTAATATGTTATGTTACAGGTATGTTGTAAAGCACAAGCGGTACAAATCAGAAAAAGTATGGAACCTTATATATTAAGCACTACACTAGTAGTATAGTTTAGAAAACTTGTAGTCGCGGTACCGCTGAAGACAGACGTCAAACAGTTTCGTCTCATCTTCGCGAGTAGTTTCGATGTTGGACGTGTGCCATCGTCCGCATCGCGGGGACACGTAATGGCGCGACCATTCGTAATAGTCCACGTTTCCGCCACACGTTCGATACAAGAGTTTTCGCATTGCGTATTAGATAATGATCGTGTATAGCCCGCTTTGCATGGAAAATAGAAATAAGATAGTTATAAATTTGTTACATATGTAGTGATTTTTAATGTGTACTGTATGAAATTGATTAACACCTTAATTGCTGTGGAAAGTTCTTATATGCTGATTGTGTTATGACGCGTCGTAAAAGCTTCATGTAATCGTAAAAAAATAATCGGTATATTTATACTTATAATAGTAATAGTTCATTATTTTAATAGGGCAATTGTATAGCAACTCTGCTGTCTTTATAGTCCCTGGATAAGAAATATCAGACGTGACGTGACATTTAAGTTTCGGAAGCGAAAATGATGGTGTAGAAGGTGGTGTTCTTGTCGTATATCAGTATAACATATACTTTGATATCCGCTACTGTAATATTTTTTGATAGCATACAGTAGCGTATAGTATACCGTATGGTATACGTTATACGTTTTGGCGCTGAACTGTGAACCGTAAGATTGAGTTCAGATTGGATATAAGACGGGTGGGTTTAATCCCAGTGAGTACGGTACTCACATTGTTGAATTTTAAAAAGTACGCTACATAAAAAAACCCACGCACTCATTGCACCCACTTATCAACGACGACAATTTTCAATCCAATTTTATACATCACTACCGGCCTCAGCTTTGGACAGCTACAATTGAGCGTGGACCGTTTGTGTTGCGTCGAATCGAAGCGTTCCGAATTTGGTGCCCATTTCTCAGTAATCCCCGACAATCTGTTAACACAGCCGATACGTTGATAATGAATGCAAACAAACATTTATGTATGCGTCGCTCTCGACGGACCCGATCCGATCCTAGGGCACACGAGTCCGGCCGCGAGCGATGTCAATGAATGATATAGTTTGGCTACATGATTTGACCGTCGATACACGCGGCAGATTTACAATGCGACCAATAATTTATAGCGATGTTCGATCTAGATGTAATTTAATGTTGTTGGCGAACATAAATCAAGCTCATCCAGCGCTCGCGTTGATATCCGCTGCTCTGGGAGACTTGTAAACTCGATAATGCCGTTGGACTTATCGTGTCGAATGTATTTCGCCTAGAATTTTAATTGGTGCGTTCGGATAGCGTTTAATGTTTGTAATACCACTAAAACTGGATTCAGACATCACAGGACGGGTATTATCGGAATAAGTAGTCACCCACGGCTTCACTTTACTCAACCGATAGCTTTTTACTCGATAAACTTACGTATGTTTCAATTAGCGAGTTATCGACGATACGACATCGACGGACCGCTACTGTAACGTTAAAAAGAGAACCTGACAAATGTCTACATATATTAGAGTGCGATATGGGATAAGGGCCTATTATTATGTGCACAATAATAACAAAAAAAAGCAACTTCGTGTCTCATATAGCGAAAGCCATTAAATTCTCTAAATGGCCATGTTGACACTATGAAGAACACTTTTTTTGTGCTCACTTCATTAAAATATTTATTTCCATGCAAATTTTGCCATCCTAATGTGTGCTAGACTTAATATAAGGGACGCCGTGGCTGCCTAAGAATAGCGGACGGGTCAGTTTTTGTCGGCTCATACCTCCGAGCCGACATCGAGCCATAAGCTAGGGAATGTCTACCATATTCGTTTAGGCTCGACCGGTACCAATCGACAGGCGCTACTCCCGTATAGGAATAATGAGCGATAACGCTTAGTTGTGATCGCCCTCGCATATTAAATGCGACCTTGGGTGACGGATAGTAATGAGTGGTTTATTATTGTATAAATTTCATAAGTATACCATATATTTTATTAAATTTATCAAAATTATGAAATGTTTTTTCTACGTCTGTTAGTTTTCTTATATGGAGCATATGGACATTTACGAATACAAAGGGGACCGAAGTCTAATCTCAGGAAATCCGTGGGTACGTCAGAAGATAGTTTAAGACTTAGTTGTAAGGGATAAATGGGAGGGGATGTAATTTACCGATACATAGCCATTGCTGGATTATCAGGTTGTTGTTGTGCTTTGATTAACAGCTGGTCAAATTTAAATTAGTTTTATTCTTGTGTACAAAGTGTACATGTATTAACAAAAAAATGAGAATGCGTTTATACTAAATGTAGTTGTTACAGTGAAGGCCTTTTAGTAATTTTAGATTTCAACTATTCTGAAAATTAAATAAATTTATGAAAATGCAACTGCTTTCCTTCTGGTTACATAATTTTCTTTTAAATATCTAGGTGTAACAGTAAATAAATTCCAACTGCAATGTTTGAACTTTGGTCTTAACTGTGGAACGTTAGAACACACAAGTTGAACACATACCTACATATGAAACGTAATATCTATTTAAGCACAATCAGAGTGATTCACTGAAATCGCTACCGGTATAACAGATTTAGTGTGCAGAAATTGGATTTTGCATTGCCTAGGCTTGTTACAGACGGTACCCCGGCTTTAATGATATCAGCTTGTGAATAGAGGGGGCGAAATATCGTTAGCCCAGTCGGTGTTATCCAATAACCTGTCAGTATATCTAAACGTGCCTGTAAAAGGTACAGTTGCTGAGTAATGAAGGATACACAAACAAGTTTATTAGTAAGGCAGACTTAGTATCTTTTCAAGGTCGGAATTTGTCAACTTTTGACTTTATTTAAAACTTCTCTTTTATATTTGCATGCTTTAATACTATGAAAAAACTTGTTAGTGTGTTGGGATGTGTAAAATTTGGAATATCCAATATTTAAATAGCCAAGTTGCTTTATAACAGTTAAACAATAACATCAACAAGCAGTTGACAAATGTCATCCCAAAATGGCATCTCATTATACGCATGTCGCGGATTCTGTTTATTTTTGTGTAGAATACCGCGTAATTTGTATATGTATGTGTCGATAAGTTTTTTATTCATTCTTTGAACTATATTCGTGTAGGAAAGCAAACCTTTTTACGGGTTCGTTAAAACGGCCTTTATACGAAACGACCTTTATTTGCAGAGCACACAAAAACTAGATAAGCCATACCTACCTAAATGGCGAATGTCTTTAACCGATGTTATAAATGAAACGGGACTAACAAAAAGTGCTAGTTGCTCATCGAGGCGACGGCGACTACTCGTTTCATGCTTTGTACCTTATACGGCTACCGAGTAATTAGTTTGCACTGCACCAATTTACTTCAGGCAATAACTGTGTCGTAAGAAGTGATTATCGTCGATTTTTCTTATTTCTCTCACTACCTAGGTAAAGCTCGCGTTATTAATTTGATTTCTTTTACACATGCGATTTGATTTGTAATTTATATGTTTTGCCACGAAGCAGGAATAGCCTAGAGGTTAAATCAGAACTAGCAAAGTAGCTTAGAGCAGAAATAGCTAACTCTTAGGCAGTTATGATGTCATGTCACGTAATGATTAACAGTGTGCTGCTATCATTTAATCTAGGCAGTAAACCACTTCAAAGTAGTTTTAGTGAGTCAATAATGAGTTGATGTTGATGGTGGCGGCAATTTGTTTACATGAAATTTCGAATTAAAGTTAGTGACTTCATTTAATAAATTACAGAACCATATGAATTACAATAATATTAAAGAACTGGATTTTTTTTCATTACAGCATTATCAATTCTTGATTTAAGACATAAATACAAGAAGATGTGCCGACAATGCCGTTGAAGAATCACAAAAGACTATATAACTTTGGTAGTTTGGAATATTTTTTTATAGAAACAATTAGTGATTAGAGGGCGTTAAAACCAGTTGGATGTTTTAAAAATTTTAAAACTTTGTCACAAAAACCTTAGCCCGACTGTTAAAAGGGGAGTTGAGGAGAATCGAAGACGTGGCGATTACGCATCCGGTAGTTAGTAACTCGTGGCCGAACTGCCGAATTCCTATCGAGATAAACAGGCGGGCCACGTCTGTGGGGCGCAGATTAAGAGTTTCTTTCACGTACAAAAAGAATTATTATTGGGCACGCCGCGCCGAATATTATTTTTCTCGGAAAAAGATAGATCGCTTAAGCGATTTTACGGGAAATTAATTTTGGCAGTGAGCGACAGGGCGCGGCGGTGTTCTCGATGATTTGTTGCGATCCGAGCACGCTCGTTACACTTCCCGATAATGACGCATACCATTTACTCAAAGGTAAAGCTAAGACTGTAATTCAACTGCCTTATCGCTCGGTTCGCGGTAACCATCGCCGCCCGATGTTCTCGACCGAAATTAAATCTGGATGTCGAGCTCAAATGAACATCCTTTGTACCGCAATAATGTTTAGTGTTTGCGATCTTCTTTCGGTTTCACCCACATAACGTCTTATACGGCGTGTAATGTTCTTAAATTTTAAAGGTTATATTGAGACATTGTTCGTATGTTTACACAATTTATAGTAAAGTACAGTACAATTTTTAATTTAGAAGGCTGAGCATCTACGAAAAATAAAAATTCATATAAGATATGTGTATCATATAGTAGGTTTATTATTACAATAGTTCATGTATGGCGGAGCTAGCGTAGCATGCGCGGGCGCATTGACCGGTCCAATTGTCGCCGCGGTGGCTCTGGCGGCCGCGGCCACAATTAATCCACTGTAATGCGATACGAGCCCCCTGTCGTCGTACACGTAATACATAGTGATTTACGCACACCGAACACGCCGTTAATCTTATTACCACTCTCAATAACTTTATCATCCGACCGACTCTAACTGGCACACACCAATATACACCTTACAATACGCTGCCTACGGACCATCACTAAAATAACCACCAGTAGGAAGCTTCCCACGAAATTTATTTTAGTCGACTTAACGATTGTGCCTGGTGTACCGAAAGCGGAAAGTTAATATGGCCGTTGCTTGACTTCGATTGAACGGTTATAAAGGCGCACCGAATCTGATCCCACTTAGGGCTTCCACTTTAAACGACTGCGTTTCTCTCTATGTTAGGCGGAGGCCCTCCGCCTAATAAGATTATTCCTCATTCTAAATTCCGAACGTGGAAGTGTAATCGTTACGCATTTATGAAACACAATGGGAATTCGTGTCGTGTGAAATCAATTCTTATTCCAGTCACAAGTTTTAAAAGCGATAGTAAAAGCTATTGAAATTCGACATGTTATCCGCTAAAGCGTTTCAATAATCGTATGTAAATGAGTCGAGCGGCGAGTCATGGAAAACAAAAAACTGATACTGTGAAGGATACGTCCGTGAGATGGTAATTTGCATATATTTTCGTAATAACAACTTCCGTTTGCTGCGCCGGCGGTGTCGCGAGCCGTGCATGCATGCACTTCAGTAGCACGAAGTTCTGTTAATTCACTCGTAGCAGACGCGTAAACATCATTACTCTTGTATGTGGACCTCCATAGTTTGGCAAACTTGTCTTCGTGTGTGCAAATGAAATGAAATGAAAGATTCCCATAAAAAATTGTTTAAAATTTCCATGTAGTATTCCCTTATTATTTGGAGATGGGGTTATTAAAAATACCTAAGCCGGGCTTGTAAAGTCTATATATTTATTGTGGTATGTAATGTATGGCATAAAAAAATCCAATGCGTGTATAGGATACTTACAAAGTTCTGATATTTGCACTTGCAAAAACGCTTCCAAGCACTCTTAATCACTTGCGTGGACATTGTTCCAAAACAACGAGTTTCATTAAACAGAACACGTCTTCTATGCAGTTGGACAGAAAAATTTGGCCACCTGTAAACTATTATTTATTTATTATTTTATGTACTTACATT
>DWTF01000275.1:0-13451 GCA_018250225.1 Udranomia kikkawai
TGTGCAAAATTCGTTTAAATCGGTTCAGTAGTTTAGGAGTCCATCGCGGACAAACAACGTGACACGTAATTTATACAATATATTAAGATTATATTGAGAAACTACACTGAAAAGGTTCTAAACTCCTGGCGCAGACAATGTCAATGTCCTTGCGCGCACAGCAAGTTTCCTATATGGTAATGTAAATCCTGATGACGTCTGGCGTTATACCGGAGAGGAAGTTGAAACTTAGCCAAGGCTCATCGATGCATAGAAATAGTCATGCTTCGTTTGTTTATAGATAAGATGGCCATGCATAGATGCGATACTGTTTATTCAGTACACATGCACGTACGCAAGAGTTAGATATGCTTACTTACAAGTAAGTGCAGTACAGATACGGTTAGTTAAGAATTTAAGATAAATAATATGTAAATAGGTAATTAAAAAGGAATAGAATATAAATATTTATGATAAGACCAATGAATTGACATCAGTCTATCATAGTCGTTTTTAAAATAAATCTACACAGATTTTCATTATGTGCAAGCGTTTTTTTATTTGAATTAATCAACAAATATTAACCTAAAAATACTGTGGAGGGAAGAAAGTACGATATGTTTAATATTTTTAATAAACTTACCAAGATTTGCTTTCCGTTTCCTGATGAAATGTTGATCCATACTTTCCCCTTCCCCACTGTAAAATGCAGACGTGCATAACGAGTGTCTTTATTATCCGATATTTTATTTAAATATTAAATAAATTGTCAAGAATATTCGTGTTCAATGCTAAGAGTTAATAACCACGTAGAAGTTAATTTAGGCGTAAGCGGTATCGTGTGCTGTTGCATTTTAACTATCGCTGTACTGCTCTTCGCGCGTCTTCAACTATTTGCGCATATGCATGCAACAGGTGCTCCAACTATCTGTGCATACGCATGCAACTCGTGCTCCAACTATCTACGCATACGCCAGCAACAGGTGCTTCAAAAATCTTCGCATACGCATGCTACACGTGCTGCAACTATATGCGCATACGCATGTAACAGGTGCTTCAACAATTTGTGCATACGCATGCAACACGTGTTCCAACTATCTGAGCATACTCTTGCAATAGGTTCTCCAACTATCTGTGCATACGACTGCATCGTACGTTCTCACTGGGCCTTATTAACTTAAGTAAGTGCTGTAAGTGCTTAAAACTTGAGTTACTTATAGCTTTTATACAATGTTTTTCACCCCTGAGTAGTCAAGCTCGGAGTCTAATCTTCGCCAAATATCAAGTAATGCAGAAATTACTCCAACTAAGAGCTTCGCAATTAGGCGCTATAAGCCCAAGCAGTCGGAAGAAATACTCACTGATTTCTCCGAGATTAAGAGTGAAATGAAGGTTATCTTCGTTGATGAACCAACAAATTAATGACACATGAAATTACATCGTCCTTGACTCACCGTCCGCTTTCTTCTCTATATGCACAATATGATGAATTTAGCAAAAAAATTGATGATTTGGAACCTAAAACACCAAAAAGACCGAGAATATATGCCCTAGAAAATAAATTTAAAGATCCTGAAAAGTTACGACGAAAATACTCTATTGAACTAAATAATGCTCCCAAAATGAATGGCGAACCCAAAACATCTCTCAAACATGATCTATCAACTATCTTTGTCGCTTAAAGTCAATCTCAAAGCAAATAACATCAAAGACATTTATAAAGCCTCTTCTAAAGGTGAAAAGAAACGCATAGAGCTGTTCTCATATATCAATAAAAGGTATAATGTAAAAAAAAAACAGTAAGCTCAACTCTTTTCATCTTGGCTTAGTTTGAGGTGTAACAATACCCATATTTTTCTATCATCACTTGTATTTACAAGACATAGGCTTCACTTCTGATATGCACGAAAGTGATTGATACCACCTACACAGTATTATGGTAGAAATTAAGTAGATCGATACCTCCCCTCGTACCACCCACATTCACAATCCCTCACTCACTAATTCAGTCCCAATAATGTGGAAGCGGAAAACAAGTAGGTACTAAACCGCCATTGAATTTTGTATTAGACACCTAATTTCATTATTTACTTAAGTTATATGGCTTAAAACTTCCATTCAGCAAATATGTTACCTGCAAATGTTTATTCCCGATTAATAACCACGATTTATTGCAATGGAAATTACGCTTCTTATGTGTATATTCTATTTGTGTCAGAACTTACGATTTAAATGAACATCACTTGGTTCGTTTTCCATACTCAAATGAAGAGGCAATCTACGTACATATCAGCAATCTGCCCACCTTCCTCTATCTAATCTGCGAGGAGTTAGGCACTCATGCCTGAGCCGGCAATAAGCAGTTATTTTATTTAAGCCCGAAGCCGTGTTCCGGCGTAATAATATGTTGTTGGCACATTGAATCGATAGCCAACTGGCTAGACGCTGACTATACATACTAACAAGTATCTATAGACGCCAGCGAACAGGTATGCAAGATTGCAGAGGAAAGTTAATACGAAGAAGAACAAAGAGTTTCTGAAATTTAAAGACTTCATTCAAAGTTTATTTTTAATGTTTAAGACAAAAATGTTTTATGACTGAAATTCTTCTACGAATATTTCTTCTTAGCTGCCTTTGGTGAATTTCAAAGGTAGACTGACAGAATAAGTTATGAAAAGCGTTTTTCCTTCAGTAAATATTATCTAACATTACTAGGAAGACATAAATTATCGTTAGGTTACATAACAATAACAAAACAGAATAGCAACGGTAGTTAATTTTCAAGAATATTTCGAGGTAAAAATTAATTCCGCTCAAGCTCAGCAAGACGGCAAAAAAAATTTCAACAATTATGTAAAACGGCGCTTCCTGGTTTCCAAAATTACTTTTAAAACTTCCCAACCAGCTATTAACTCTGTTACTGACCACTTACGTCTAGGCATTTCCTGTATATACATAAAAACAAGCATGTTTCGGTGGTCTATATGATCACTTCCTGTGTGAGATCTGAAGGAGTCACTTTCTACGCTAATTAGTTCCGGTGTAGTCGAACTAAGCGTACGCAAATCTTGTTAGCTATAACCTGGGGTTACCTAATCGATGCTGTTAGTGGACATCCGCTTTGAACCCCAAACAGGTGAAAATTAATTACATTTCGTTTGAGCCTAAGTGGTCATCCGTAAATTACATCACATCTTAAGAAGGGAAATATAAAATGTGACACTTTTTCAAAAAGCAGAATTGCATCCAAAAGGGGTAGTAAGTATCCCTCTTTGGAAGCTTCGCGAACTTATCCAAAGATTGCAAAAAAATTTCTTTAAACCGATTTTAAAACACAGTAGACGACATTATTTATTATAATGTATTTACGAGCACATTCCTACTACATTTTATCTCGTAGAGCGATCGAGTGGAGCAATTCCTTTCCAATGTGCGTAAACAATAGGCGTAGGGTAATGATGCGTGAAATCTCTCGAATTGTCTCATTTCGTCACGCTCGTATCGCAAAGAGAAATATAATGAAAATTAATTGTCACACACATTACTCGCATTCTCACCTTGTTCTCTGAATCGTTATTTGTTAGAATGTTAGAAATAGGATTTTAAGGACTTTTAGCTTGTAGTGCAATGCGAATAGTGTAAGTACGCGTGAAAAGAGGCAGAAGTAACATCAGTAATATGGGAACGGGATAGAACCTTGGGCGATAGTCCTTACAAAGAAGAATCACCATCTCTTCCAGAAAATTAAGCGATGTTTTATGGAAAGTAATTGAGGTTTCTCTTTGTTCTTTCCTGGGTCGATTTGTCACTTTTCTATTTTTCTTCATATCAAATTTCATGTAAATCGGTTTAACGGTTTTAGTGCCATAAGGCAACAGAATTATGTATTTTCGCAATTATAATATTAAGTATGGATTAAAAGATAAGACGCAGATAAACAAAGGCGGATAAAGAAAAATGTATCTATTAACAGATGATGATTTATCAATCATGGTTAACACATACATTTCTAACAACGTTATCTCATTAATACAGTGACGTAACGTATGCATCCGACAAGTAGCATTCTGAATCATTTGTTTGTCACTATTACCATTGTATTCGTTTAACGTCAGATGGGAAAACAATTAATTGCTCTCGTGAATGCATTTAATTAAACAGCATTTCTGACATAACCTTGTGGACAGCACGCCGCTGTGACGGTAACGAATAGGAAAATAATCGAATTAATATTATGACCGTAATACTAATTAGGGTGCCACTTAACATATTTGTGTTTGCTATTAGGTGTATGTAATTTATGTGTGAAATAGGCAGGCAAATAAGCCAAATAGGTGTATTATCCACACAGTGTGATTGTTGGCCAAATAAGCCGAATTCGCAAGTACAAATAGCTATGAATAATAAAGACGAGAATGAAAATATAGACGCGACGATACGAAGTAAGAGTACTGTTTACACTGCTCGTGTTGAGAATGTAGGAAACAAAGGAACATCCAGAACAGCTCTTAGACAGGGCGCAAAAAGAGGTCAAGAGGTAGAAAGTATAGACACCGGTGATCACTTACGATCATGGGGTCAGCCTCAGCGATAAATTCAAGTGCCTTGTAGAAATATAAGAGAAAAAGCCTACGTTACTATGCAATCACGTACAGTGGGTGAAAAGACTTAGAAATCAGGTAAATGGTCTCGTCTTTAACAATACTAACAGGATAGATACTGTAGCACAAAATTCTACCAAAGAGTTGAATTCCAGGCTGGCGAATATAAATATATACAGAAGCCAACAAACTTGATGTAAATCCATTTTGGTTACACAATTCACCAAATTATGATCCAAATAAAAACCAACAGTCCGAAGAAGATTTCCACAAAATTTTAATGGAATTGATGTTCCCAGAATAGGGCCCATTCCACTCATTTCCATTGTGATGTTCTTAAAAGAATCCACGCTAATGTGTAGTAGAGTGATAGTACGGTTTCAGCATTTCAATGCTTTTGTTCACTGTTTTATTGCTTACAATTGAAACCCACTGAAATGGAGTTTAATGGTTATTTTCATACCGTTTTTTATGAGACCATTGCGGTTGGAACTACTCTTAAGTATATTTGTTCGTGTTCATCTGCGGAGTAAATTGGATAGGACGGGAGAAGTGAAGATTAATCGCTCGCGCTAAGTGATGAGTGATGATGGAGTAAAGAATGTATGGAATTATTTAATAACAGAAACATCCTTGTGATATTTCTTTTGGTGAGCAAACTGTCGTAAATTCCTTTTTAAACTACATGAAGCATCTACTCACTCACACTCACAAGTTCGACCGTTGATTGAATGCCCAATTTAACTAGTTTTTGATCTCTAACTCTAATTAATTTTTTGTTCGAATGGTCCGTTTGTTATTACAGTTAGTGCAGATTAGGTTTTTATTCATATTTACCTACATATTTTACAAGGCACACGAGGCAATCACTGGTGTACCATATATGCAAACACTCATATAAATATAGTAGGTATATGAATGACGTATGACGCTAACGAGCTCCATTCACGGTTGATTTTCCGCCGCAATATTTGGCCTGCTGCTGTGCCTTGCATGTAATATGAGCATCTCATATGATGCAAGACCAAGTACCTGGACATACCATCCTTTTAATGTTTCACTTTCATTTAAAAGTATTTGCTTAAGACTTACAGCTGCAACAGCCTAATGGATAGAATTCCGGACATACGATTGAGAGATCGTGGATTCGATCCTCATTCCCTCAATACACTATTAACCTTCCTCCACTCCTAATATTAACATTTGAGCTTAGCCGGGCGGGTTAAAAATTACTATTGCCATGCTAGAAGAAATTTTAATACTTTTGCTGTATATTCACGCTAAACAAGATATCCTTGAAAAGTAGGCAATATTGTGTGTAGTTCTTTATGGTATAAAGATAGCAATCGAGCTTGCAGTCCACGTGGTGGAAAATGATCAATACTATCCATGAATACTTAATCAATCGCAAGCTGCTTTGAAGCACTGTTCATCGTAGACATCAGACGTACTTCTTTATCTAAGGACTCTTCATTTAGAGTGTCTCAATTCACTATGACAGAAAGTATCTATTGCAGTTGAATCTCCTAAGTTCATTCGAGTTTTATAACTATCCTGATAGCTGACCCAATAACAAAAGAAAGACTGATATAAAAACTTGAATAAAAGACTGGCCTAGAAATACATTTCTAATCACTAAAGCTCAGACAAAAGAAATATGGCGAGGAAAGACCGAGATAAAGATACCAGTTTTTAATTACAAAAGTTCCTATTTTTAAACTAAACTAAATATGAAATTGCAGTTTATTCATATGCAAGTTGCCATTCCAGTGTTAATTGAATAAACTTAATTACCTTTCCCGTTTACAACGTTTTAACACATTTTGAACTGTAAATAATATATCCATATTGAAGTGAAGTTCTATTGACGGTAAAGTTGTTTCTGTCCGTGAACTCAATTGAGTGAAGTTTTGTATACATTTCGGTCCTGAATGAGGTAGAATGGTTACCTACTATGAAACCTACTGATCAATTTTTCTTTTCGTTTATTTAAAATTGTTTTTTACGGTGAAGATTGCTTACCACCGCGATCGGTCGCGTACCTACAAACATAGTTAGTGGTAAGAACGCAAACGTGGTATTAATTGGTCATTTATTATAACTGTTGTGGCGCATGTGGGGCGCGACGGACGCAGGTGTGGCGTTTGATTGATCGGACGGCACCTGCTGTTTGTGCATATGATATAGTACATACGTAGTATAATAACAATGAACGCATTATTATAGATAAAAAAACGCAATACTAGAGTATTATGTTCGGATCGGACTCAATAACATCAATTCTAAAGTTTTCAGAGTACGATAGGTTACAACCTGGATATTTTCAAATGAATTGGACCGAGTTGCAATACTGGACTGCTCCGGGAACTACTCCTAGTGCAGGAGATACTTGTGAAGATGAAGAGTCAATATGTTTGTGTTCTCGTCTTTGTTTTTTGTGATTAGGATGTGTATGCTGTACCTATTTTGGAGCTATGATATTAAGACGAGTGTCTTGATTAGCCTCAAATAATATTGTATTGCAATACAATTCAAACTATGCGTTGTACCACTTTACGCGCGCCTAGTCCCTCAAATTGAGAAGGCCATCTGTTATGTACTAGACTTTGGTTCGATCTCGACGAATCAATATTTACCTACGATAATACCAACAAAGACAGGTGCCGTAGGTAAATCGGTTGTGCACACTCGGTATCTCGTATACTACATACATACATGTAGAATATTGCGAATGGAAATGAATTCAACGCGTTGCACAGATCGAATTGTTTACTCACAGCGGACGCTGGATTGGGCGATATACGGCAGTACATATTGGCATCACGAATCGTGCGATGCATCGACACACAGCCGGTGATACGAGAGGACTAAAATAAATAAACGAGAGAAACGCCCTAACGTAAATATAAAGGTAGAATTTTTTATGGTCCGACTCCGGTGGGCAGAAATAGGTGTGGCGACACCTATTTCTGCCCTATAACACCAGTGTTCGGGCTGCTGTGTTCTATTTGGAAGGGTGTGGCCAGGGAGACACTTAAACCGAGGCGTTCCAACTTAGCCCTCGGGGGTAGCAACGCATATGTAGTTGACCTAAGAAAGAACTTCAATCCTGACTAACTACAGATAGTCTATGGGCGGCAGTGACCACCTTACCATCAGGTGGACTGCATGCTTTTACCTAAAGACACAACAAGGTAAATTGTAATGAAATATCTGCATCACAAAAAGAAATATGTTATTTAAAGCATTTTCCCTGTAGGAAAATACGTTAATTAACTATGCAAATAATGTTAATTAAACGTGCCAAATAATGAATAAGGTAATAAATTGTCTTTCCGATCTGTATGTAAATGAAGCCGACGAATAGTGAGTATACTCTTAACCTTGACGAACACTTGACACACATTACAATAAGATTGAATTTACATTTATTTAAGTAAGTATTTATTTATGTCAATTAAATTTAGAGATTTTCTGCACAAATATGAAGACATACTACTACATGGACCGGCCGAGAATTAGACTACGATTAAAACACTTTGAGAATAAAATTTTTGAGCATATGTTAGCAACACAAGAGAAGTAATGAAAAATTTGCAAAGAAACAATTAACACATATAAAATGGTACAACAATACCGCTCACAAGCACTCTCATAACAAATTAATGACCATATTCATAGCGCGTAGTGACCACATAAAATCGGGTTCATTATGGACGTCTAGACACGTTTGCTACTTTAAATAAATTAAATAAATAATTATATTTGCTTGTTTAAAACAAATAATTAACGCTTAAAGCTTGTCCGCCTTATTACAAAACAAGGTCTAACTTTTATACTAGGTTTAAACCCTTGTTTTTGTTTTGTAATAAGACGGTAAGGATGTATATACAAGTATTTATAGATTTGTAAGATGCTTTCGATTAGATTACAGCGCGCGTCGTGGTTGCGGCGAGACCACGGTCTTAGTAACGCGATACGTGGCAGACGGGTTCGATTCCTGTTAGTAAACACAGTCGCAGGATGAACTAGCCGCGCGAGTGGATCAATAACACAATACAGTTTTTTTCTTCAAGTTTTAGGGGGGAAAGGGAATTTAGGGGGGTTTGTTTGTTTATTATTTGAAGTCCAATTAAACATAGTCGTCGGATGAACTAGCGGTGTATCATTAACACAATATACATGTTTTAATAGAATTAGAAGGAAAAGATTGGAGTGGATATTTTTCTCTTTGCTTTTGCCAAGTCCACGAGAACTTACGATAGTTTCGAATAGTAGTGTCGAATTTTAATTATATTTTAAGGAACGTGTTATCTTTAATATCATACAGAACAGAAATGTCCTAATTCAGCGCCAAGAGATGGATTAATTTATTTTTCCCTGACAGTACCCAAAAAACTTTATGAATCTTAATAATTTCAAACAGGAAAAGAATCAACAAATCCATATCACGGACTGATGTAATACATGCCTAGTACAAGCGATTTAAAATATTATCATTTTATATAGGAGTAAAAGTTTGACCATCGAATTAAGCTAATGCTCGCCGGAGTGATCGTCCGCTAAGTGGCTTATACTCTTAATCCCGCGCTCACCGAGAATTACATACCCGCACACCCTTTACAGCTAGCTCCCTTTGTCTACCACTAAGCTGTGTAAACAGGAGTGCTCGATAATACCACTGTTCACTTTTAACTAAATTATTCATATTCAGTCTATACGCGAAAACTTTTAAATTGCCTTCACCTACGTATTTTCTATGTATAATGTAAACTTAGCTGTAACTTTTCCATGTAAATAAAATAACATAGCATCTGAACTAAACGTATAAATGTACTCATTTAACTGTTACATTTCTGGCCTTAGTGTGCGTGTGTATGTCCGAGGACGCAATTATAGTCTTCCTCTGACAAATGCAACCCAAATGCAAATGTACCTTTTGAACTTACAAATAGTATCGATCATAGAATCAAAATAAAACATAAACAGAAAATAAATAAATGATTAATTGTTGCTAAAAAGCATTGTAAAGAACTTTTTAACGTTGACCCATTTCTTCAACGCAAAAAATCCGCTTTTTTATATACGTTTATAACAAATTTTATGTCGCTATTTCAGTGCGTACAACAAAATAAACAACAATGACAAAAAATTATACAATTATATTATTTGGCACCGTTTTAGAAGATCTGACAATAATCGATGTGCGGACACGAATAGTGCCAATTCCCAGAGAGCTTACCCGTTGAAAGCTAACGCAGTGGCTGACCAAGTTTTAAGGGTTTTATTAACCAGAACAAGTGCCTCGTTGCCGTCTCTGTCAGTCTCGTGAAGAATGAGCGAGAAAAAAGCTATTCACTCGTGTTTTTATCAGCACAAAATTTGCGTTGCAGACCTTATGCTAAATTGCGGGGCGATAACGTACAAAACTGGTATAAGATTCCGGATGCCAGAAAATTGGCAATTCGGAGGCCAATGAGATAAAAGCGACCTTTCCTTTAGACAGAAGGCCGACCCGGGATGAACGTGACGCAGCAAGTTTGGGACGATAACGGACTTAACTGGCTTAGACCAATTTTGGGGAGACAAAGTTTCTCCCAAGTAAGTACCTGGCATTTAATTGAAGGGTATTTTTTAAATTTTCTTCTATTAATGCACTGCATGTTTAGATGAATCATGCAAAGACGAGTTTTTTTAAGTAAGTGCCCGATATCAAATTAAAACAGGAAGGTTTTAAATTGACTTTCAGTAATAGCATAGGTAATTGCTGTACTTACTGTACACAATGTATTAATTCATGCATATTATATCAATATTCCAATTAGTATTAATGAAGTACCAGTTTTGATTACAAGGAGATAATATTACTAAACTAAGAAAATAACATAGGTAATTCTTTTAGCGCTACGCACAGTGTATTATTTACGCTTACATCTAGAACTGGCAAAAACTAAGTATTTAAATTAATTGATTTACCTGGAAGGAAGGAAGGATATCATTAATTTTGTCGCAAAGAGGCTGTGGCTTACCTGAAAATAAGAATAAAAAACAGTCCATTACAACAATGAAAACCAAAACTAACATACGAATAGCTGTCAAATAAATTGAGATCTTCCATTTTAATAAGATTAATTTAAGTAATTAATCTCTCATATTGAAATACGTGATTTGGATTGGAGGGTGTGGGAGGGGGAGGATTATTTTAAAAAGTTGTAAAAAAGACATCACGTCATAAATGGACGACCTCTTACGACGTGACAATTGGGTGACATTTTTGTGCGCTCCATACATATACATAGACTTGATAAGAGTTTCGAAACAGTCACCGTGACAAAAGTCACCAGTGCGCGCCTTCTATAACTTTCAAACAATATGCTAAATAAAACGAACGAATATCGAGAACACAATCAGTTTCCGGACGACAGTTCCTTGGCCGGCACGCATTTTATCCGTTTCCGTTTCTATTACACAACATTGCACTGGGTCAAAGCTAACATTCCACACGAGGCGATAAGATAACGCCTATCTACACACATGCGTAGATCGCGTATGTGCAGAGGATGTATCTGTCAAGAGTTTGCACATGTTGCGTGAGCGGTAGTGATTGATGGCATTATTCGGAGGTGGTTTGAACATTCCGTGATTGGACTAGTGGAGCTTATGCCTTATAGCAACTGTGTCCTGGTTTGAAGGGTGTGCTAGGGAAGACACAATTTGCTTCCAACTTAGTTATCAGGAGTTAGGCATTTTAGTCGACCTAAGAAAGAACTCCGACCCTGTCTAAGGTTGATTACAGTGCAGACGTCCACTGGCGGCAGAGACTGCTTACCATCAGGAGGACTGCATGCTCGTTAACTACCTTAATGTTATAATAATATACATTATAACACTTGAAACATAGGTTTAATAGGAGTTCTAGATGCACCATTTTTGTTTTATAAAAACATGTTTAGGTTTGACATTTGTGGAAGGCACTTAAAGAGACTAACTAACTTAGTGTTTGTTAACCGTCTCCTAACTAACGCTAGAAACCAGAAAACGAAGTCTCTGTGAAAATTCCATCAACAAATACAATAAAACAGGCAAGGACGTTTTATTAAGACAGAGGAATCCTTACTAGCCGCACTTGTTGCCAACTCACAATAGGAACGATGTCCCCTCCTCTGACGAAAATAAAAACAAATTAGTGTTTCCAAATATTACATACGTCTACAGAGGAGTTCACGTCTGGATTTGAAGGCAAATATTTTATCCGACGGGTATACTGGTGGGAATGAAGATAATTTACTCAAATTCTTAACTAAACAAATATATTTTCTGCCCGAAAAATGGGTGCAATACGTCGCATTTTTGTCGTTGTCAAAAGTAACAACGGTAAGAGTTTGCCAGATATTAGTCTATTTCTATGGGCCATTTTTAAAAAGATTTTCAAGAAATACTGGAGAATGTTTTTGTAAGATATTACATTACATAACTCGGTTTATTTTTAGTTAATCTGTGACTGAACCAACAATACTTCAATTAAAATCTCCGCATTACAGAAGTATGATGACTCACAATAAGCCGTTTGTTAATGAAAACAATGTTTTAAGCAATAAAACTTATCCGAATATCAGACATTAAATAAAGCTCGTAAGTGTCATTGAGACTATAAAGTCGTAACAGTCTCATATTTTTTATTATGTAGTCATAATTATCTGTAATCAACTCCAGAGACCAGATAGTAGATTAGAAGACGGATTTTCCAGTACCACCAGGTAAAATCGCTCTCCTTCTATTTCAATGTTATATAAAAAAATCGTAATAGAAATACAGCAGCAGCAAAAATAACATTTTTTTCGTATAAAAAAGAGATAAGCCTAGAAACTCAGAACTATGTCAATTGCTCTTACAAATAAAGCATTGACGCATTACCACCAGATAGAGAAGAATGGAATCTTCGTACACACAACAAATAACGCTAGTCTAGTGTACGTACACACAACAGATAAAGCTCAACTGGTGGAAACCTGTCTTGTTTTCACATTTATTGACACTCAAACTCCGTTAAACATGTTGATTGATGTGCTGTTTGACCAAAAATGACCAAAGGTGGCAGTGATGACTTACCACCACAGGACACGCTTGTGATCAAAAAGATCATCATAATTGCGATGCTATAAGAAGAAAACATACGAGGACCACATAAACACCCCAGTATTCGTGCACACAGCGGATAAAGCTCAACTGATGCGGAAAACTGCCTTGTTTTCACAACTATTGACACTCGAGCACCACTGAGCGCCGAGTCAGCGCGCATTCATGTTTGTTTTCGCCGATTGGAACCTCACAAACGACTCTGTTGTGAGAGTTCTAGTATTTATGACACTGTTTTGATTGTTGCTTGTCAATTTTTAATGGCAATGTTTTGTCGTTTGTGCGGTTTATATGAGGAATTGGCGAATTGGTCTCTTGCAGTTTGGTTTTGTATCTTGAAATGAGTGAATTGCTGTACTGTTTAAAATATTTACTGATTTGCAAGTTCATCTACTGCAATTTGTTATGTGCCTTGAAACGAGTGAATTATTGTAGATTTTAGTTTTTTGTTTGTTTTAGATTTTAGTTTCGTATTAGTTTCTTTATAAATGAAGCTTTTGTAGCTTTAGGTCTTAGGTTGGGTCTTTCTTACTTCTATCTTCGTTCATCACCAAACAAATTGTCTTACTCTCATCTCTTAATTCCTGTTATTAAACAAAAACAGATAACTCTCATTTACAATCATTTTTATATCATTACAAGTCATAAAATTAGAAAACATCGAATGCCGCGAAACGAACTGTCACAAGTGTCAAGATGGCAAGTAGGGCTGCAACACGGACGATGTTGACA
>DWTF01000276.1:0-13423 GCA_018250225.1 Udranomia kikkawai
CGTCAACCATTAAACAGCAGACGTTACGCAACTGCGCTTAACATTTCCGATCGAGCATCGGCGGGGAAGTACCGGCGGAGGCCTAGCGCAGTTATCCGTTAACCCATTGACACTGTTGAGACGTACGACCGCAACTCGTGCTCACTATCCGCGGAGGGTGCCCGGAGTTGAGCGGAACCGTTCTGATTTCCTCGTGGTAATTGCCGAGGTATGCGGACGGTTGTGTCGTCTTATTGGGACTGCGGCCCGTACGTGCGCAATATTCACTTTCACTTCGCTTTGCACAGTAGCCAAGCACTTTGCTAGCGAATACCGCCGGACTGACGATACTAGATTATTATTTGTACAGACTTACTTGGACGTGTCACGTGGTTGCTTGCATTCTGTGCAGTGTTGTTGTTCGCACTCGCTCGTCGCTATGTTGTATGGTTTGAGAGATTTAATAAAGTATAGCATGTTAACTTAATTCTCTGTAGTAAACATGAAGAATGGATGTAAACAGACTTTTTGCAAGAACCATGAATCATCGCATCCGTTTCTACTCGATAAATATACTATTATGTTATGAAATAAGTGTTTACCCGACTTTTTTAGGTTCAATATCAATATGAACAGATGCCTTGATGACAGAGGCTGATTTAATTATGGACTTGATTGACTCGGTCACAAAAATGTTTCGTTACATGCAAACTGGTATTAAAATGAGATACAACATACGATTAGACATACGACCTCAAAGCAACACCGTTCGAACTTTAAGGACATCGATGACGGTCACAACGAAATGATCAATCGGCATTTGAATTATCTAGATTTTATCATTTATTCGTATTAACTATGTATTTATCTACACTAGGTTGTACCCTGTAATTTTACATGTCTGAGATGTTTCGAACTTTCACATAATATCCATCGCACATGGGCAAAGTGTAGCTTTCTAATAGTTAAAATTAAAGACGGATGGTCTTATTTAATAAACTTGATATAGGCCATGATATTATCAGTCTTTGTTAGTTGTATTTTGAATATAGATATTTAGTTAGAGCAATCTACATACAGAAAATTGCTTTAAGCATTTTGGTTAAATTTCACCAATTTCTATGCTTCTAGCATGTGTATAACAGTCCACTTAATCAAAACCGTGAAATCCCATGTTTATCTTAATTTTACATAGTAGATAGAAAAGTATTAGCTTATTATATAAAATATGAAAAACGAAGCCGTATAAACGGAAACCAAATAAGATTTGCCGAGAATACTTGTATGTGTTGATACGGCAAGTATGAAATGCTTTAAACGAATCGCTACTAGATTCTCGTGATCACGGTCGGTGTTGTGTGGTAACCGCTTTTCAAGTAGTTACTAATACGTTCCAAGTCGTGATTGAATAGTTCATTACAAAAGGTACGGCCAATAAAGTCAATAATGGCCTAGTCCGTTGAAAGCAAAACTACAAGTCACCGTTTAGGCAATTTCGACGCAAACATTCGATAGTCGATAGTAGTATAGATTCGGTGTATAAAAACCTGATAGTTTTCGCATTAATACGTCTGTGTGTATATTGTAATAAAAAATCAATATCTCGGTGGTCTTGTAGCGTAACCGTGGCCAGCCGTGTGCCTTACAAGTTTGACCGTATAGCGGTTGCTTTAATGCTGTTTTTCCATTAAAGAAGGGAAAGTTGTCGTGTGTGCGAGCGCGGCATGTCCATCATACACAGCTAATACCGCTTTCGATGCCCGACGAGGAAACGCAATCGTGATTATTTTTAGTACTTCAGGCTCGTCTTGTCGTACTTTTCGATGTCTCCGAATTTGCGAGGACGTCTTTGGTCATGCAATCCTTTGTCTCCGATCCTGTTGCGAAAATAACACCGCTTGTAAATGTTTCGCGAGTTTTATTGCCTTTAGCTTTAATAAACCTGCTTTTACTCCGACAAAAAATCTAAGGTTCTTGTTCTTAAGTAATTAAACATTTCAAAATTAAACAAAATATTTGCACAAATTGTACTGTGCACAATTTGCGTACCATACATTTCAAAACATTTCGGTACTAATCATTCCGCCTCTTTAATTTTCTCCGATTTGCTGGATATAGGAACATTTTAGAATAGGAATATTTAATGGGAACAGTGCATAATATCAATCGTAATATTTTAGCTCAAAACGATAGTTGTTTTATCGCTGCTTTGTGAAACTACTTCAATATAAACTGACGTTATTGGAATTGACCTTTGGTTACGTACTTATTAAGCTGTGTCAGTAACTTTCATATTAGACAGCAAAACCAGATTATTGTGTTGTGCAATTTGTTATTTGTACCGTAGTAAATTTGTGCACTAGCGAAACCACCTGTCTTTGCGCACATGTAATGTGTTTTAACTACTGTACTGAGAATAAGGGAATTAATTCTGTAAGGGGAAGGAGGTAAAACACACCCTCAACCCGATTTTTACAATTGAAATATTTTGCTCTTTAATTAAAATCTAAAGATGCAACATATTTAAATAAGAGCTACTAGCGGTCGATATGTTGACACTACAACGCTTATTAATAGAGAAAAAAATGATAAGGTGCTTTCCATTCGGGATAACAACAAGTGCACAATCACAAATGCAATGTGACTTTGCCAATAATTAAGTTCACTAGTCGTGACCCACGGACAATGTTGCAAATCTCGTTTCCATACAACGAACGTTATCGTTTTGCACTGTTTTTTTTTTCTTTCGATGATAAATATCTCGAAACCCCACTTTAATTGCTTCAATCAATCCGTTTTACAAACCTCTGCATTGTTATTGATTTAAATAAAATACAAGTTTGTAAAAGATTTAGATTTTCCAAATATTCTTTTAAACGATTTTCCTTTTAATAAAAGGCTCAAATAAATTAATTGAATTTTGATGTTAAGTAGGTTACGCTTCTCATCATCTCGTCTCGTCATCTCTTACATTTTAATCACCAATCAATTTATTGTGTCGAATACATAACTATGATTTTTCTGATGCTCAAGGATTTGATTTCTCAGGAATAACATCGCACCTATCCTATCGTATAGTCTTCTTTGTTCTATTATCAATGAAAAGTCTTAACTACAGCATAATCACAGCAATCTAATCAATGACATTCTTTCTTCTACAGCTTCTGCGCTTGGCTTGTTTGGTATTTTCCACTCCTGACTTATAAATAAACTAAAATAAAATAACTTGAAGATTGTAAATTACCTTTATATTAGGACCACTTGTAATGTCGTCATAGAATTGAAAAAACCAAAATACCCACCAATCCATAAAATCGCGCCATTGTAATACTAATAAATTAAATTCATGAGTAAATTATCTTATGTTTACAAAAATATTGATTTACTGTAATCTGACGTTTGGATCAATCTTGCGTCATAAACACCGTTGGGTTTAGTAGAATTTTCCCACTTTGGAAAATATTGTGTTATCGGTTTGCGTATTACAATACATACTGTAAAATATTGTGTAAAGTACCGTATAATGTTTTTGGCGTACGACTGATTATGATAAGAGCGCAACGTAAGTGCATAGTTCGTTATGAATCACGACATCTAATTGTACACAATATCTTGATTTAGAACAATCTTTGCACAACGCTCTAGCTAGGTGTGTCGTGTATATTATTTTGATTCACAATTTATTTGTTGCATTCGATGACGCAACGGTGTGTGTAACGTCAGCGGATTGGACGTGGATTTCCCTTGTAATGATTGCTTGATGTGTATGAAAAACAATTTTTCGTGGCGTGACTTATGTTAATGTTTATCAAATCTTCTCTTAGGTTGGTTTTAAATTCGCAACGTTCAGCTGCTATAAACTAATGTTGTTTTGCATTGAAAAAGTCTACACATCTTTTGATGATATCAAAAGAAGAGTAAATTCATACTTTACCTATTTTATTCTTATCAATATAATTTCTTTCTTTTTTTTATAATTCTGACTTTAATTTTAACGATCATGCAGTCCACCTGATGTACGTGGTCACCGCCATCATGGGCGACCATAGCGACCACATCAGGTGGACTACGACTTACAACTGTTATCAACCATCCGTCAAGATATGAACAAAGTTCTTTCTTAGGTCGACTACATATGCGTTGCTACTCCTGAGGATTTGAAATGCCTCGGTTGATAAAAACAATTGATATAAATATTAAACGCAACATTGTTACAAAAGCTAGTTATATAAATACAGAAGGGAACGCGATTCGATGAAGTAAATAAAAAAAACAACAGCGATTACACAATTTATGTAATCGAATCGATTTAAACGCATAGAGAACTCTTTAACGGCTCGTCTAGTAAATATTAATGGAGTAAAAAACAACAATAAAATCATTGTGCCGCCCACGGCTTTCACTACTTCGAGTATATGGTACGCCTTCTTTTTCGACAGTTCTTTAATTGGCAATTACGAATTTGATTTTGACTCAAATAAAAGTTAAACAAATGCCATACATGCCAGTCTATCTAATAGACTAGCAAATGGAACGCCTTTCAAACTTATTATCGCAAACTTTTACTCGTCACTAATATTAATCATTTCTTTGGAAATTTCTTTGCCCAAACTTAATATAGAATAAATAGGATGAGTTAGTGTCTGCCGTTTACTCACAGAATTGTCTTCATTAACCCCCGACGGAAGAGAAGGGGTGTTATTACGTAGACTGGGAGCAATTTTTGTGGCGTATTTTCGCTACGTTTTTTCGTTTAATTACGATAATGTTTTTTTTTATGAAAATAAAGACAATGAAAATAGATATAATAAGTGAAATGTATAACATTTTATAAGTAATATTTATGTATGAAGTAGACAAAAGACTAGAGCAATCCTAGCTTAGTTTCATTACGAAAGCTTGCAATGAAGTCGATAATAAATTACACCTGGCAGTTATGTAACTCAGGTAAAAGTAACCGCTCGCTCTCGGTTCTATTCTCAACTATAGCCGCCTGTTTGAATCTACTTTTAATCTAATACAATCGAAAATTATCGCTCGAATGTCAAACGTACCAGGAAAGAATAAGAATCGATACTAACTCTATCTATCATGTATCATTACAACCTTAACCCCGAAATCTATATTCAAATGTGACTGGTTTCGAATAAATTGTCACTAATTACGAACAAAGGACAACTAAAACATAAAAGACTTGTGTTATTAGGAGGAACATGAAGATAATTAGTTGAGCGTCCAACGCCTCCGTGTTGTATCTCCATAAACTTATATACCTGCGTGCATGGCTCAAATATTATCTTTCAAATGTATTTTTGTGTCAGTAGCTCACGAATGTATGTTAATATGGCAGGGTTCAAGGCTATAATTGTGAACAAATTCTGCATTCCGCTTGTAGTTAGTTACCTACATAATATGATTTTAATAGATGTTTGATCAAGTGGCTCTGGCGATTCTCAAGAACAGATTACAAAGCTGAGGCTTCGATTTAATCTTGGTAAAATATCATGTGAATGTAATCGTAGACTTCATCGTGGAAAGCTTTTTATAACCCTAGGCCTATTTCTGGCTGCGAGGCTAAAAATATCAACAAGTCAGTCATTGATTATATTGGCTGCAGTAATGTCCACCATGTAATTGGTGCTCATTGGTGGGACAATAGAATTGACGCAAGTTATTTTTATTTAGGCGCTTAGATATATCTCGAACGCACACCGAGATACAAGACGGAATAAGCGTAGAACCGGTCTTGCTCACAATTGTTTTCGCCCTATTGGCCACTTGCTTCGTAATACCCGTTATACAACAAATCTTATTAGCTGAACTGGAGACTAACAGTTACGTGGCATCTATACCACACCCGTCGTGGTCAATTTCCTATAGTGCATATCTAATTGCTGTACATAATTTTTCTTTGTCCGCCTAACTGGCCGGAATTGATTGAAACGCAAGATAATTTTCTACAATTATTGCCACCGACTTCGCATGCGTTGTAATGAATGTAGTTTTATTAAAATCGACGATGTATGTATGTATTTAGATTAACATATGAATAAGCAGATATCATTGTAAATCCTAAGTGCACGGTTTCGACACGAGCCAAACAAATCCTACCTTGGCATTTAGACGCTGTATACGCTATAGATTGTTTATGCATCTCATTTTGTGGGTTTCTTATTAAAATTAACATTCGCGCCGTAAATTAATTTTAAAATGTAATACAGATTTTATGGGTTTATCCAATTGCTTTAGCCTGTATTATTCTACCGTATGCGCTCATAGAATCAGAAGTTGACGAATTCATGTTTGCTGAGAGTGAAATTTTTACAGTTTGGTGCAAATTAAACAACGCCAATATTCATGTTCATTGAGTTGTCAAATTTCGTGAACGCTAGCAATAATTTTCAATGATTGTGCCATTTGAAGTGCGTGCTTAAGGGGTTTTTGCTACACACGCTTACGTATTTGGCTCGGCAATTTCTAGATAATTACGCTTTATCTATTATAATTATACATTTTAAGCCTCGCGATGGTTTAGCGCAATCGTCGAAAATATTCTTCGGCCAGGAAGCGCTTTTTTCGCTTTATTCGCAATGAATATGTCGTAGAATCGAGTTTTGGTACAGAAATAAGCGTCGCCTTCACGCTTTACTTTCCATATTGGGCCCGTGTTTATATGTATTTACGTTTACTATGTATAAAGTGGATGACATTTAATAAACAGGAGGCATGCGGACGGCTCGCTCCCGGTTGGAGTTAACGATACGTTTGGAAATATCCGCTTGGAGACAATGCGGCGCACCTACATCGCGAGATTGTGTATTGTCAACCGCCCGGTTTCGCAGGCGATTTGTCTATTTTATTGGGTGTGCTGTGTATTTCCTCTGGTATCTATTCCATATGGGCAATGACGCTTAAATGTCCCTAGGTACAGTAGTAGTAGTAGTAGTAGTACAGGTAGCTTTGTCCAGAACTGAAGCTAAATCTCGAAGAAATCCAGGTATCCAAACCCTTGAATCACTTATTTTCGAAGAATAAATAGTAGCATAATACATTTGCAGGAAACTGATGTTGTTAACATTCAAATCGGCCTCCAAAAGAACTGTAGTTCTGTCTAAGGTCGTGCGTATAAGTGTTTAGTAGGTATACGTGGAAACCGACCGTCGTAGTAGCCTTATTTGTGCACAGATGTACTCAAACCTTCTATCTTGAAAAAGATCATACAGTACATTCTAAAATGGCATTCACACATCCGAGTATTGTGATAAATAGGAAAAATGATGCTTAGCCTGGCTAAGCCACTATTAAAAAGCAATAACGTGTTTAAAACTCATATTGCGGAAGTGCGGATACTTGCATTTATCTCTCTGCGTTGCCTTCATGTCTTTTTACTACTTTTAAATATACTATTTGTAATAAAATATTTTAGTACCTTTATCGAGATAAATGATGCTTGAACGTTTATTTTAATACTTGATAGGTATCGTGATCACATCTCACAAATCAACTACTTTAAATTTAATGTATTTAAATTCTAATTAACATCAAAAATTAAAAAAAAATCCTAAACATTGCACAAAATAAATCAAATAGAAAATTGAGACAAATAGCTTTACTACAATCTATGCTCTACCTAGGTAGAGCACTTGATCTAGCATGGCTTATGCACGAGCGTTTGCGTTCAAATTAACCATGTGCAACTGGAATGTTATCAATTACGGTATACGTATTTTCTTGTGCGTTAATCAGTCCCGTAGGCATGAAGACGTAATATAGAGTACGGTATAGACGGGGGCGTGGTCGGCGTCACGCCGCGTCGGCGCCGCGTCTATCCGCCCGGATTATTCTAGATCCAAACCTCACTATCTACTCTTGATTGGACGCTCAATTGTAACAAAGCCTCCTATCACTTGACACTTGTGGAAAGAAAAGAGAATTGTAGGTCTACTTATCAAGACTTGTCTAGCGCTTCGGTCGTGTGCAGTGCCAACTCCAGGTACTTAGGTGGAGCACCCATATGTAGTTAGGAGTAAGGTGACGGTGGTTTCATTCGCTCATTATGTATGTTCTGCATCGGTTTCATAATGAATTTATGCGCGAGCGTGTTCTTCGACAAAAATTCCACGGATCCGATCTCGACTCTCGAACGCGTGTTTCGCACCTTGATCTAAATACTTGCGACATTGTCTAGTGGCGGCGTTGTACCGTCCGCTTTGTACCAACTACATTTATTTAGTTTCGATTCAATGCATTCAGTTAACTCCCAATAAAGTTTGGAAATTGTCACCGATTGTTTACTCAATTTCATATTTAAAAATGTAAGGAAAAAAAACAGTATCGAAATTCTTGTTCGAAACTCTAAATATAGAGGTAGATCAATGTAAAGTTCTTAGAATTCAGGACTCGTTGCTTGTTATTGCTTTGACTTTACTTTCGAAATCATAACGTAACCCGTTTAAAATATTTCGCTTGTCATCTTGTACGGAAATCGAATAATTGGGAACAATGGCATCTTAAATAAGAATCTGGCAAACATTTTCGTCGTGTACCTACACAAGTTTCAATACATAAATGATTGCGTGTGTTCTGTAATATAACATTTTTTTCTGTTTATTTAACGCCGTATCAAAAGGCTACACGGACAATATACATTACGCAAGGTGTGTTCACGTGATCGGTGGCTGGCTGCATCGAAGCGGGTGGGTATAGGTATAAAATGTATAGGTTTATCGACGGAACTCCTATAGAGCGTTGGGTAACCGTCGACTTTGGAAAGAGCTTCGTTACGTAGAGGTTTCCATACAGCCTCGCGACGTAAGGCCGTGGCTGCAGTCACGTCGCCGGTGAGAGGCGCCCCTCCTCTGACGGAAGGTCGCGAAGGAGAATGGCTCCACAATGAATCCTTGCTGTTACACACCCGAACACTAAAACCTCTTACGATGCTGCTTTATATACTGTTTCGACACTTAAATTCTGTAGTGTTTACCGTATTATACTTTCCAAATTGCGCAACCCCGAGCGCTTCACGTTTAGTTTGCGTAAAAATATGTGACACTAGTGTTACACCGTTACGAATTAAAATTCGGAGATTGACGTGTTCATCAACGTTATCACGGCCCGATGTGATAACAGTTGTACGCTAGAGTGAGCTTAATGCTACTAATCTAATCTGGGGCCATACTCAAAATAATTAATATGATATGTTCGTTATTCTACTAAAAATAATGGTAATATCGGCTAGTAATCTTTCCTTTCCACGAGAACAGAAATATTTTTATGCAAACGTCAGGTGCCTCGCAGAAATTGCATCGGGTATAATTAACTCGGTTAGCAGTGTAACATTCCACAGTTCGGTAGACTGCTAAAACTGTAATCGAACGAGGAGTCGTAAAAGCGGGATATTCTAGTTTGCGAGTTGTTAAAATAAAGAGACTCGGTTCATTCGGAGCTCATAGAATTGGAAACTTGTCGGTTTACGATGACAACAATGCGCGCGACTCGAATACTGTTTTTCACATACACTTGTATATAATTAAATGAATCGGCGTTACCTCACCACTGCCAACGATTGCGACAAGACGGGCGTATCGTCCATTAGAAAGTCAGCGAATATGCAAATAGTATCGTAGAAACCTCACGAATAACTGGCCACTCACTTCGCCTTAAAATGTGTCTGCGATGAAAGTGACTACCGTTAGTAATTTGTGTTAGAACAATTTCTTTTGCATTGCTAAATTCGTCGCTCGATGTCCATCTACGCATCTCGTTTCCGAGATTGAGAACTTTTAGGAGAGGACGGAAAATTATGTTGTTTTGTTTATTTAGTAGCTCATCGTGTTTACCGCTGCAATGGATACTTGAACGTTTAACATTCGTTTTGTTTATTTATAAGTACTACCGTTTCTCACGATTGTTCACTACGCTCTGATTTTAGTGGCACATATTTTGAAATTGTGACTCAGATTTCGTTTTCACTTCGTTGTATCAGTTGTATGAAGTAACAATATTTTCTATTTACTTATTCTTTAAAAAAACTTAAAATGATTCTTCATATTATTGTATCTGTTTGATGTTTTGAAATATAGCTTAAAGAATGTTAAAATAAATACTTTTTCAAACTATTCAGTAAAATAAACAATTGTTAAAGCGAGTTCACACAAAAATGTTCGTATAGCGACAGTCATAAATATATTCTTAACAGCTGCACTGACATCTCAATTCGCATACGGGTATTTAATATAATTAGATCATGTAGTTGCCACGCACCAAGGTTGAGCCATAACGCATATTATAGGAAACTTTAGCCGCACATACTCTATTAGATAACGTTAAATATTTTTCAGATTACGAAAGAAATGTGACTAATATGAAAATGCTAATTGACTCTGTCTCTTAACCCCTTTTTTGATATTTTGAGTTTTAGTATAAACAATTAGTCTCTATTTTTATAGCAATAAATCAAACAGATACCATAATATGTAAAGTAATAAAACAACAAGCCCGTAAGTAATTAATACGAAGTCGATCACAGGCCGCCTGCGTGGATTTCCCACTACGAAACATGTTGAAGAGAACTATTTATTATCGTTCACTTCTGACGTGCGCCAACGTTACAACAAAGCATAATCTATTCAGTGGACAACGTATTAAGGTTGAATTTGCATGTAGCGACCCGTGCCACCTCCACGACATTACGTCAATAAGATACAACACGTTAACTGGCTGGGCCGGGGCGCACGTCTGCCTGTTTTGCGTCCGGGTTTGTCGCACGGAATGTATTTATTTTATACGTATTTCTCGAAATGTTTTCTCGACTATGAAACGGAACTTTACTCGAGTCGCGTGCGAGGTAAACCAATTTAGCGCCGAGGTAGCAACTCGAGCCTAAGACGCAGATATTTTGTACCTATATCTCTCGGTCGAATGAACCGAACCGGTTGTGGCGGCCTCTCACTTCGCAACTCCGTGTACCGCTCGCCGCTTGCTGTGAAATTAGGTAACCAACAAAAGCCACGGTCGCTGCGCACGACGGGCGATACAATAAAGAAATCCTTTATTCGATATAATTCGAACGCTCCTATGAACAGTCTCTACGCCATTAAAACGAAGAGTTATCTCGACAACGTCACACGTGACTATCGATCCGACGATTGTCGCGTTGGCGGGGTAAACGAGCCGTCGAATAAAAAACCTCCAAGCGAACGGCATTCGACCAGCACCTTGAAAAACGGATGATGAATTTCCTCATATTTTCCGGTTCGGTCGAGGTACTCAGCCGAACGACCTTCTCTAGAAGACAAACAATGAAACCAACGACCTTGACATGATACAATCTGCAACTGATGCATTGCACTCATTACCTACAAATAGATGTCCATTCATTTGCTATCGCTATACATTATTGAAAATTCTTAAAACTAACAAGACAATTATCAATAAGACAATGGAGGATGAAGCTTATGAACACGCAAATGTAGCGGGCGAGACGGCTGTTCACCGAATGCCGAAGTATTCCATCGCGACGCGCTCTTTATATCGGCCGGTGTTAGGTACCGCAGAGAAAGCCGCGCCCCGCGCTCCCCCGCGGTGCCTTCGCACACGGTTGGTAGCGGGTTTTTTCCTCATCAGCTCTATAATTGTGTATAGTATATCTCACCTTGGGTTCATCAGTCGCGACATACGTACCGACAAACGTCACAAAACAATTTTATGCAACAGATGCACTTTTGTGTCTCGATTTGAACGTTTCGCCCTTACGCCGATATTTTCGACGAGAACGTCGAAGCGACCCAGCAGCGTATTAGATATCGCGTTTTGTGGGTAACACCAATTACGGTTCCAATCCGTGCGTGCTTTCGGTGTCAACGATCATGAACGGTCCACCGTCGGGCGTTAAATGACCCTAAATAGCGTTCGGTTGTACCTACATTTCGGGGCGATTTTATTTTCGACTGTATCGTATTACTCCTTCCGCACCATTTTACATGTTCGGTTGCGCAATCGGCCAGCTACTAGCTAGCCACCTGAAGTGTCGGTTGACACGTTAGCGGCGGGAGTCGGGTTATTGCACGACCAGCGTCCGGATCGTGGCGCACTTTTTAATAGGTTAATTGCCTGGCATTGTGGTGCTGGCACACATCAGCCGCGACCTTAAAGCGGCTCGGGGCCACGCATGTCCGACGCGTCACAGAACGACGCGTCGTGTCGCGCGCGCCTGGACTATCCGCCTCGCAGATTAGTGAACGACACCCAAAACGTCCACCGACCGTCGCCGATGTGTCGACACACTCATACGACATACGCACACACAGATAATGTTATATCTTATTCGCAGGATTATTCTTTAAAATTTGTTGTATGATAACGCACAATTAAAGATTTTACCATGACAATACACAATGTGGAAATATTTGTATTTGTTTTAGTTGATATTTGAGCTCTTTTACCGCTACGCCGTTCATCTTAAAAATTAGAGAGCTTATGAGCACCGTACTCTAATTTCTGTTTTAAACACAGCTCACATGGTTTTTGAGCGTATTTTGAATAAAATGTAGAGCATCTATATTTAGCGACTGGTAACTAAACCAATATAGCCACTTAGTTTAAAATAAACCTCAACAGCTAGTGTCTCGCACTTGGCGTAATACCAGTCCGCGGAAGTTTTGTGTGTGCCCGTGCTCACGTAAATAAAAGTATTAAAAATCGCGTGTGCACGGCCCGATAGTGAAACGGTACGATGCGTTCAGCGTTTGCTCGGTGTTGCGACGTTGCCATTCCAGGCGATGAAAGTCGGTGTACATCACTGTACTGCAACCGCGGCTCGTCGTCGGCACACTGTACGCACACACACACACACGAACGCACACACACACACACACACCGCACCGCATCGTCCATTAGCGATAAATAAACTTCGCGCTTCCTTATTTGGACATTGCGTTCGCCAATCTCGTGGGAAAAACTGATTCTATGCACGACAGGTGCTGCTGCTATAGGTGCAACGCAACTTCCTGCTGAGAATTATCATGTCACTGGAACTGTCTTACTGGTACGTTAGTATCACGGTGTACATCCTATGCTCGCGTGGATCCAATTACGAATACCTCGAATCCTACACGTGCGAATCGGCCTGACTCATAAATCGTTCCCAGCCTACATACATACGAAAAGTGTCATAAACATTGTATTCTTATTTTTCACCGACGAATATTTTTACCTGATAGCGTCTTGCGTCATACTTGATGGAGCTATAAATTTTACAAAACACTAACATATTTTAGATAAAATAGTTCAGCTCTACCTACGACTACTATTTGTCCATTACATAATACGAATTTCAATATTAAAATCGCGCGTGTATCGCGCATATTATTCTGTGTAAATTATTTTTAATTATTTATAAGACACACGCACACACGGGCTGTGTATGTGTGTGTGTGTGTGTGTG